>CAJPEV010002141.1:20156-49750 GCA_905338385.1 Darwinula stevensoni | reverse complement strand
CTCTTTGGCAGTATTGTGCTTCTCATCTGTGACAAAGAATCAGAAGAGATCTACTTCAAAGAGAGGACGATCACACACGAGTCAGGGGATCCTTCCAACTCCAAGACTTAATTCAACCAGGTAGTTTGAGAAAAATCCTCACAAGTAACAAATTACATTATTTGAGACACTAATGGGCACAAGAAACTAGTTCAATACTAATTATTTTCAGTCTCATAAATATAATACTTTTTGATTGGAAACATACAAGGGGCAACAGAATTGCCAACACAGATTAAAGCAATATGGCACACAAACTACCACTCATCAACCAACATGATACAGCATCATTCTGATAAAACTTCTGAAACTAGTTTCAGCGATCTGATTCACAAAGGGGAATAAAAGTGCATGTAAAAAAGACAAGCACAACCACAGAAAAGCTGCAACCATATGCAGACTCACATAGACTGAAAACATCACCTGGATCACTTCATACTCTCTTTGTGCTTTTTCTTGACATCACTCTTAAAACATATAAATAGTAATCTGCATTCACTGCATCAAGCAATCATGAGTCACACAGGGACAGAGAATCATGGCTGAGGTCTCAAAAGGGGCCAATATTTGGTTACGGACATGGAAAGTCCATACAAGGGAGGAAACCTTGATGAGCACCAGGGCATTCTCCCAAGAATTAACATTTTTTATAATTTCTAAAAAGTTGCATGATCCCACCAGTCATCGCAGGTTAGGACGTTCAAGATTTAAAAAAAGATATGTGTCGATGAAGGCGCAACATCAGACGGAGAGCAAAATGCAAATAGCATGGACAAATGTGAAAAAAAAAGGACAAGGAATAGGATGTGGACAAAGTTCCACAGCATGTCTCTATAGTTTGTACTCTGCCTTGTAAAAAGGCACTGGTAGTCGGATGTTCGTGCACTCAAAACCAAGATGGTAACAGCCTACTTGGGGAACATATTTTCAACTACTCAGAGAACTTCTTCCCCCATCAGTCAAAGCATTTCAAGGAGACCAGTGCTGCAATATTTTTAACTGAACAGCAGAGAGAGGACTAAGGAGTTTTTTTGTGACATGGCTCAACTCAGCATACAAGCATGCAATATTAATGTCATGAAAATGATGGATCTAGTGAGGGAGATACATATTCAAGTCCCACAACCAATATCTCAAGAAAACGCCTGCTGAAGCCAACTTGGACGCAATGAATGAGAATAGGAGAGTAAAAGACAAAAGTAATATGTCACTGGGGGTTGAATTAAGTCTTGGAGTTGGAAGGATCCCCTGACTCGTGTGTGATCGTCCTCTCTTTGAAGTAGATCTCTTCTGATTCTTTGTCACAGATGAGAAGCACAATACTGCCAAAGAGGAAGATGGCTGCTCCCCATCCCACTCCATATGCCCAGCCAAATTCCCACAAGTTCCTATTTCCTTTGTCCAGCTCGCCAGTGAAACATACCGGGTACACCACCAGGGCTATCAGCACTGACAACACTATTCAGAAGAAATGCAAGGACAGCAAATTCAATTGATTGCACAATTACCTAAAATGGTTACACAATGATTTTATAAATACAGTATATCTTTACCAGTTTTCTGGGTCAGTCATGCATTCACTCAATCAATCAGTTAGGAAAATAAATATAGTGCCAAAATATAAGAACCACGATTACATTACATAATCTCAAACCTAAAAAGTGTACTACTTCTTCAACTAAAACTCCAGAGGTATTTGTAATTGGATTACCAATTCAATTGGATTGAAGAAAGGGTTACTACAATGCAGAAACTGTCAAACAATGGCCACTTCTTGAAACGAGATTTCAATTAGAAGCCTTCTGCCACTATTCATTCTAGTTAGTTGCTATCTAAGAGTACAAGAGCATCCAGGGAAACTGTAGGAGTGTGGAAAGCAAGGATTTTCATGAGTCCCTTCAAGTTGTGAAGATACCAGCCAGACAAAGGTTATGGCTTCCTCCTCAATCCATAACAACTTATATTTATGACAGTCCTAAGGGTTGCCATAAATGAGTCTCCTCAAATTCTGTCAACTTGCCAAGGCTGGCAGTTGATGAGTATCATAATGCAAGCCTGTCATTTCAGATCAAACCAGCGATCCGACTCATTCCCAATTCCCCGGATGAACTTCCTTCCAAAGAATTTCTTGATTCAAAGAAAATGGACCGCGTAAGAAGCAGACAGCAGCTAGGGCCATCTATGAGCATCAAATTTGTGAACAATATAATGTACCAATGTCCCAATCGTGCATTTGCAATATATCACATGCAATTCTTACAAAGTAGGCAAAAATAGAAGATTTCTCCCCGAAAAGCCAGACTGTAATTTCCTGCCTCATACAGGGCAGAATGAGAGAAGGGTGATTCAAAGACAACATTTTTTAACGCTTTATATTCATGCTGAATCATTTCCAATCAGGAAACTCCTTATGATGAAAAATAAACAACCTTGAACTCTACTATTGATTTCCTTCCTGCATAGAAAAGCTTTCTCTGCTCTTGATCTCTTTCCCTCTTCTGACCTAAGTTCTTAAAATGAGAGCGTCTTTTCATAAGTAAATAAGAGAGGATTCATTCAATACTGCACCAATGATTGGCACGGAGCAGGATAAATTGAGGAATAACCCTTCCGAAGACACTTCTATTGCTTTCCAGTATAGAGCTAACATTGCAAAAAGAGTTTTGTTTAGGCGAGTCAGTCAAATTCATTTCCATATAGTATTGGGCATCTAAGAACACGAGAGCATCGACCAAACGAGGAACTTCGGACGTAAGAAATACTCAAGGTGGTCTGAGTGCGCGGCATGCATGAGCCAAAATGTAATCAATCATGAAAGAATGATTCGGCGTGCTTACAGGCAGCAACCATGACGTAAAGGGCGAGTCGATAATACTTGTATTTCTTAATGGGATCCTTGGTCCAAAGGCCCATGCCAGTGAGGAAGGTTCCAAAGACATCCAGGAGGAGGGCCACGATGCACAGGCCAGCAGACGCCATGATGTAGGCTGAGGAACAATATTCAAAACTATTTTTGAGAAGAAGCTCTTTCTTAGGGATTAAAATAACAATGGGCCAATGATGCCGTTGTCTCAAGACTGCGCATAAGGATTTAGGTTTAGCACATTGGCAGCCACGCACCAAAATTCAAACCTCCACATGTGTGTCACGGTCGGAAACAAGGAATGATGCGCTAGGCGTGCAATCCATTCAGTCACAAAACGTGTTACTGGGATATGTTAGCCATATAATAGAACCTGCGTCTGAGAATCACCGGTGATACTCATGGCAGCCAATGTGTTAATCTCATGAGCAACGTTCACCATTACCGAATGTTGAGGAAAATATAACCAAATTAGTATAAGATCTAGAGATTTAAAAAAAGAAGAAACAGCTGAAGTAAACGTGTAGATATTGAAAGAATGAGAGGCCTTCATCCTTTTCCTGTCTTACGAATGGGTCATTACGAGGGAGAGAAAGAGCCAAGGAACTCACGTTCATTGCGGGCCCGGTAGCAGCCTTTTTTCTGGTTGATGCCGAAGGGGAGTGGCTCGGGGGCACCATCTTCGACGCAGTGCTCGAAGAGTCCCTGTCTCCATCCATTGGACAAGAGCCAGTCCGTGGATGCCAGGGCCAGCACCATCAGCAGCACCACGATCGCCCCGCAGATGAACGCTATCACCTGGTCACACGCAATAATAACGTTGTGGATCATTTTCAGCACTGCTTGCTCTTAGCTCAAATCTAAAGAATTATGTCTTTTTCCAGTTCTTACACAAAAACAAATGGGTAAGTAAGGATGCCAATATCAATTCTAGAATACCACACATTTTTCTCATGTAAAGAGTAGAAGTGGGATCTACATAGCATCGGCTATCAGCAGCTGATGTTTAATAGGTAACTGATATTCGACCTCTTCCTCCGACCTGATGGCCCTCACAATAGGCCCTATTTACATATCCCGCTACTGAACTGACAGGTCTTGAGGGGTTAAAAGAGTGAAGTCTTAGCACCTGCCAAGCCAAAAAGAAGGCGGTCACACACCAGACCTACAGCTGTGTACTCAAAAAGCCCACTCCCTTAATCCTTACATCCCAATAGAGCACACTTTCGCGTGCTTAACATCTAAATTAAAAGCGGAATGAAAAAGTATTCCGGTGCAGGGGGAATGAGTCAGAATTTCTCCACATTTCCCCTTCGATCCATATGACATTGTCGCATGCATGTTCTCGTGCGTAATGGTTACCTCCCTGGCCGCATAGTAACCCATTCCTATCTTAATGAAAAGGAAAGGGTTTTCCCTCGGAGGCCAGGAAGTCCCAGAAAACTCGAGAAATTCCGCTACCCGCTCAGGAATGCATTTACTCCCGCTCTAGGATTTATTTGTGGGGTTTTTCTTTCGCGCTTCCGATCGATACAGGGATAAGGCCCTGATCAATGCTCTACTATGTCTTGGCCTCACTTCCTTCCGCGGGAGGAAATGGGAACTTCACACGTTCGCGGATAAGCGCGGGTGTACAGTTCCACTGGATGCGATGATGCAAAGATGAAAGGAAGGGATTGCAGTGGGCATGGTGTGTGGTGTGCATGGGGAAGATTTGCAGGTGCAAAACGTACTCTTTTAAAGCTCTTCCTATTCTGACTAAAAAACGAATTAAGTTGACGCATTTCTTCCCTCGTACTTCCTCGTAGACAAGGGCCTACAGAATGGGGTGTGGGCATGTGACAATACTGGCGTAAGACGGCGTGAACGACAATGTTGAAAAAAAAAGAGCCCAGTCATGCCGAGGTTATGCTTACCAGTGACCATCGGTTGTGCATTAAAGAGCATCAATAGCATCTTCCCTATTTTTTCTTTGCTATATCACAAAGGAATTCAGTAATCTTTCTGCGAGTTGGCTCAATGCATGCGTGATTTTCCCAAATGTTCAAATACTTGTGCTTAGGTAGGTAGGTTCATGATTTATTTTCCATGTGAGAAGCTTATACCATAGAAGCTATAAAACAAAAAGCCAATCCGGATTGACGATAGCATACCCTCCTCCAGAAGCCTTTAATGACCATTAATCACGCATAAGCGGATAAATGAGATCTCTGTCTCCTTTCAACGGAAGACATGATGGATGAAGGTATGTGAGAAAGAAGGAAACGTCTCTCCCCTTTTTGTATCACATTCTCCCATCCTCGGGAATAATCCACCTTTTTCTTCCGGGAGCTTCCTTTCTTCCTCATTTCCTGTAACGATCGATACCTATTCCTTGGTTTATACAAGTTGTTTACACCTTAATGATGCCTCTCACTTATGTTTTATGCAGATGCCTGATGAATTCCGAAGGCGTTCGACATAGTACTCAAGATCTGAGAGCAATTCTCGGGTCTTGAAGACCAATTCCTGAGAGATCGAAGACAGCATATTAAGCTTTTACCCAAAAAAGAGCCCTCAAGGGGGGAATATGAATTATACCGGGAAAAAACCCCTTGGTATAAGTTTAGCTGTGCTATTTCTGAACTTGATTCGACTGCAACAAGCTCGCGAGATGGAGATATGACTGTTTCCTCTCAAGGGTCGTCTACATCACTTCTCTCCAGAGACAGAAAAGCTGTCTGAATGTGACATTCTGACATACCCATATATGATTCATCTGACATCCATGGAGACCAAAGGCTAGATAAGAGATGGGACGGGAAACAACACAGACTTCATTTATCCCACTGAATTCCCATTACAGCTATCAATCTTCTCCAACTTTTTTTTCCTCCAGTCTTCCAAGGAATTTCTCAATTGGGACAGAACGGATACTTCGTTGATGAAAAGATAAGGTGGCGAAGATTGAGAAAGTCAAGCAAGTCAAGCTGACTGAAGAAGAATCATCGAACAGAAATAGCCGAGGCAAGTAGGTTGAATGAGACCACGCCTCTTTTACGACGATGGGTTACATCGATCCGCCGAAGGAGAAAAGGGGCCCAATTGCAGGGAAATAGAACCCGAAAAAAGGGCTCATTTCGGAAGCGGATATATCGCCACATTCACGTCTGAATAAGCAATAAACGAGAGAAACAGGATGGAGAACATGGGATTCAAGATGCGACGGTTTTTGTCATTGGGACATCCAGCGAAAGAACCAAGGAAACCAAGGAATGGGGTTGGTCATCGGCAGGGAAATTGAACCTTTACAAGGTTCAGGGGGGGGGGGGGGTTTCGTGTGAATTACGAGATGTGGGATGGGTGGTCCATTGAAGGAGCGTGCATGCACAGGGGGAACACGCAACCTGGCGACTCATCATGCTTGGGGACATCCCTTCAATCTCCGACCCTTCATGCCTTTCCCTCCGGCTCTATCCTTCCGTTCCTTCATGCTTCATCGTCGAGAACTATATTGGAAATCCGCCCGAGACAAATTATATTATCCCTCCTTGAGGTGAGGAATAAATCGATACAGTTTGTGCCGTGATCCCACGGTAAATCTCGGATAGACTGGAAAGGGTAAAATAAGCGGCTATTCCCAGAACTTTATCGACTTTCAGACTATTCCCTTCAGCGCCTGCATCCTCATTACAGACGTTATACCAGAAACTATGTTAGCCACATCATGTGGATCGTTCGTCGTAGCCATTCAGTGAGTTCCAATACGTTAAATACGCTGGCTTTCATGGTGCTTTCCTCCATAATCAACGAAAAAACGTCATCGCGTCTCATTTGAATAGCGTTCAAAGGTGACATTCCAGACATTTTGCCCTTGGACGCCTTTCAATCACTCTTTTCGATGCAAGGTGCCTGTGAGGTAAGGATAATGTAGGCCTCTTAACGGTATCTCACGACGAATTTAATTCGCTGCGCTTTTCAGACCCTGTGAATACGTTTATTGCCTCAAGTTGTTTCTTACACCACTCATTCATTGCAATAGGGAAACACTCCAGCATTTCACTAGTCCATTGCGATGCGTCTGGAGTCGACGGATCGCAAGTACTGACTTGAAGGACAGTGCATTGCCGCTTTCCGCGAAGCCAACTTTCCTGTCTTAGCTTTGATGTGGAAGGATGCCTCTGGGGTAAGTACATGAGAAGATAGACAAGATATGAGGAGAGACTTCGGTTGCCCGTCAGGGTGAAGATCGATGCTGATCCAATCCAAAACTGTGCTACCCTCAGCAATCTGATTAGCCATCCTCTATTCCTCGTATCACGTTCCTGCCGATCCCACAACCTCGGTGTCCAAAGGCAACGAATGAAAACGGCTAAGAAAATCCGGAAGTTGATATGCAAGATGCGTGAGGAAAGCCAGACACGGGATTGGAGCTACAAGAAAGCAGACACCAATGATCGGATAAACCTCGGCAGCCAAGACACAGTAGTCCCTGGCTGTCACGGCGAGGAAATCGTAACAATATCGAAGAACGAGGACAAAGGACGCGGTTTTCATCTGATAGACTCGTGAATACGGGTTGCATCTCGAGCGTGAAGATTTCATTTTTCGATGGCAAAAACCCAGCGTAGCAGCCCGTGTCTAATGTAATGTTAGAGACGGAAGGCTCACCCTAGGTTAGCATAACCCTGTAATAATTATTATAAGTGGTCCCTTCTAGTGAAATGGAGAAGCTCGTCCGAGTCTAGCTCAACAAATTAGGTTTAAGTCTATAAGCCTTTGGACAAACTCACACCGACGGGATTCCTCACTTGAGTCGGTGGGAACTGGGCCAAACTTCTCATACTAACTCACGAACGGCCCTCATGAACTCAAGAAATAAACGAATAAGAGGAGGTTGTAATTTGGCATTGAACGGTTACACTGAGTGCCAAAAGAATGCAAAGCATCCACGCAAACCCATTACAGAGGTTTACAACGTGGGCTACACAATTTAAAAAGAAGTAGACTTCGTCGCTAAATTTTCGACAGAAACCTCCGCTCCATTTCCCATTTTTAACAATTTAAAATTTAAACTTTCGCATGAATTTCATGAAGCACCTTTGTTTAGATCCCTACCTATAAGCCTAGAGAGAGAAAGAATGTTTCAAGAAAGAAAGAGAAAGACCTTGGCCAGGAGCCTCGGGACGCGATCCTTCATCTTCCAATAGGAATCGGGGAAGCAACATCGGAGGAAGGATTCTTCGCACTCACTCAATCCCCCCATCCTTCCTTCTCCTCAGTTAAAACAGTGACTGATACGATATGACGACTTGAGCGAGAAAGAAAAGAGGAGGACACGCCATAAGCACTCGTCATGCACCGGAACGAGAGAGAAAGCGAGAAAGGCAACGCTGTTCACTGATGCCCGCGAATCTCATCTCTCTCTGATAAAGCACGTATCTGCACAAAACCACTAGATCTTTCTTTTCCCCTTCACGACGTGCAATACCAAGGGAAGACGAAGACGACATCTGACCGTGACACACACACATGCAGTACAAGGAGCTCGGGTTTCTCACTGGAGCTACGTCTCGAACCTCTCTCTTCCCCTCTCTAATAAATCAGCCTTGTGTATCCAGAGTCATGGACTACAGCCGCCTATGTACAGATGGATCAAGAACACTGAATAAGACCCAAGCCCCGTGAGATTCATCTGCTTAGCGTTTCAGATCTCCGATGTGTACCGCCTGTATTGCTACAGAATCAGATGAAATACTTTCGTTGAATGGAACGGTGAGGGCATCAAGCATGAGGTGTGGCCCCACACTATTCGATACTTTTTTTTCAGTTTTAAAAAATGGATGAATCAACATCGGCTCATGGAATAAGTTACTCAATGACCATTGAGATATTAAAGTTTCATCAAGTTTTGTTCTCTTTTTTTCAGGTAGTGGTAGTCTACGATTGATGTGAGCCTTTGGATACAGCACCATAAGAATGAAAATCAGCAGCTAGCAATCATAAAGTATCAAGAGCACAATGGAAGAAATACCTCGACACACAAGCGCCTTTTTAGTTTTCTGCAAACCCAAACCGGGAAATGCCGCGATGGTCTGATCGCTAGATTCGGGGAAATATTCTTCCAAACAAATCTCAATTTCATCCCAAAAATACGGGACTTCACACGAAAAAATGTAACTCATTCTCATACCAATAATAACAATGAAGATCTGTTGGTGGTGGAATCCCATTTAGTTCAGAGAGTGCTTCCCGAATAAGGCGCCTGAATTCCGAGGACCAGCTTTTTCACTTCGCTTCCCAAGTAACACAATTTTGGACTAATATTGGCCCAATGCAGGGTGTTCCTGAGGTTTGCATTTTCCTCCGCGGTCATAGTTACAGGCTTCCCAAAACCTCTCTTCCTCGCTGCCTCCACTCGTCCTCCCCTTAGCTCACAAAACCTTACTTTGAGCGACAAGCAGTATGAAAGACAGCTACTCCCCAAAAAGCAATAAGAGCTTCATGAAGCTCTGTGGCCGTTTCCACGATCGTTAGCTGCTGATTCTCGCGACTTTCCATTATTTTTTACAGGATCTAAAAATCCTACAAAAATTACGAAATTTTACGGAACACACCGAATCAAAATACTATCCCAGAAACCAAATTCAAACAAATAAAGCAATCTGCCGAAAAGCTGTTACTTTATTTTATCACACCTTGCATTCCCAGGGACACAGAGACAGATTCACGAACTACAGGGAGAACTTCATCTCCTATCGACCATTCCGGAAATTCCGGGATGACAGCAGTAATAATCAAATTTTCAAGGAAACGTGTGTTATGTGTCATCGATAACTCACCAGAGCAACCCCATACAGAAAACATATAATTGGGCTTTAAAAAAATTTCATCCTCTGCTTACTCTAGAGAAAGGAGGGTAATGGTAAGTTGAAATAACCTTAAACATATCGCTACATTGTGAGAAAGGATCCATCTCGTGAAAAATTCAAAACAGTTAGGGAAGCTTACTGACCGTCATAGACGGTACGCGCGTAATACGGTGGGTCACGAAAAAAGAAAACGGGAGGAAAATATGAGATGAAGCTTTGAGTCACAGGTCGGAGGCAAAGTCACCCCAGTGCCAAATACCTTGCAGCTTATGACAGATAAAGCCGCTGAAAAACGTAAGGTGAAACGAGCCAGATTGCATAGACGTCTACATAACCTGTATTTCTTTGTCGCCCAAACTAAGCGCGTGTTTGTTCTTTTTAGTCATCTTTCATTTGGTCACACCGCTAAAATCTAACAAGTTTTCTACAACTCTCCTCACACCATAATTTCATCACCATCATAAAGAATCCTATCCGAAATTAAATAGCCCGAAAGAAGAGACAGATATCTCTCACTTCCGCTTTTCATCAGTGCTTCTCCAATTCTGATATTGACAAGCCAAGATACCCTGTCATTGCCCCAGTTGACCAATCTGCGATACCCTCTATTTCCGTGCAGTATGAGGCTGTATACCCATATAGGGGAGAAATCTAAATTGCATCCAATTGTCATTTAACTCGGGGGATAAAAAGGTCCCTCTCTTCTCCAGAGACTGGCTAAGCTTTTCGCAAAATTACTCGAGAATAAAATTTGCGGGACGCCTTGGTTCCAAGGACGGGTATACCTTGCTTGGATCCAGTGTGAAGCCGAAAACCAACAGCGGAATCTAGGAGGAACGGCGGGTCATATGGTAACCAACATTAGACTCAGCAACAGAAAGAAAAAATCACGGTACCGTCTTCTTAAGAAAGACGCTTATCTATGGAGAAAAGAAGCGAACGGTCGTGGTCCTACCTTAGGAGAGAGTCCCATTGAGACCAGAGGAGATAGCAAATATGAGACAGAGACAAAGAACGGAGAAGATAGATGGAAGTCCTGTCAGAGGCAGAGCCAGAGGACAGATTCAAGGAACTGGTCGCACATCAAACACAGACACAGACGAGGTCCTCTCCCTCAGGAACCCTTTCTCCAGATCGATTGGGGGTGGACGGTCTTCTTTGAGATGAAGGAGGGCAACGGATGGGAAGAATGACAGGGGATTCCAGGTTGCAGGGGGGGGATATATCAGGCCTGCTTTCCCGGGCATGCGCCTCCCTTTTCCTTTGCCGTCTGCCAACTAACTCTCCTCCTCCTTTGGTAGAATCTTCAACTAACAAGCCTCCAACACCTTTGCAACTACGTTTTGAGGAAATATACCTAAGCCCTTCCGCGGCAATCCCAATCTGAATTCGTAATTTATAGAGTTTCCAATGGAAATCACAAAATCTCCTCGCAGTAGGTACTTATAACGAACATAAGATGCATACATTGAACTGAGCACTTATATCAAAGGAACTCCCCACACTACCTTATAATTTAATCTGGGGAAAATTCGGCTTTTCGGATGGACACGAAGTCGGAAAGGAAACCAAGCTCAACTAAATTAGCCACTTAAAGGGTTAATCATATTAATACCCCACGATCTTTCCGTGCCACATTAATTACTTTAGTGTCAACTATGGGACAATCCATGCTAGACCGACACAACCGTAAAATATTATTTCCTCCTATTTTCACGATGTTTAGAACTATTCTCTGCAGCGTTGAGGACCAGAGATCCACATTTTTTATTTTGTCACTAGTTTCTCGCGATGTAGGGATATTAAAAAAAAAAGCCTATTTGGTGTGCTAGTGATACCCTTTTAACTCGTTCATTCCCTTAATCATTTCTGTACCAATTGAGCGAGAATCTCTTTAAAGTTCCTTTTCTGCGCTCTCCAATGATACAAATTGCATTACACCCATTTGCAATACATAATCTAATAACAAAGCAAGGATGGAAACCTAAGACTTATTTTAGCAATATTATATCTGTTGGGATTTTACTGATATAGTCTGTATCTATAAGAAATATTGCTGGTACGCCAAAATAAATCATATTCAGACATTAAGATCTTTGGGCAATAACAACTGTTTCATTTTTATATGTGATCGCATTAAATATTAGAAAATAATATTACGACTCATCAATATCTGATGTCCAAGATGCAATTCATCTTGACTGGTTGAATCAATATAGTCAAATATCTGCTAATACTTTGACATCACCTAATTTTTACATTTCCAATGATCCACATAGTATTCCACTGGTTAGACATACTGATGATTTTATAAATTTTAATATGATGCTAGGCTTAAATGGATCAAATGAAAATAGAATGTGGGAAGAGACACACCTTCAGAGGACGGACAATGGTGACAGTTTCAATGGTGGTAGTCGGCGCCATCCCCGATGGCTTCCTAAACAAAAACAAAAGAAAACTTTCATTAACCTTCTAACTCCACTGTCAAAGGAAGACAATGAAAAAGGAGGCCAATCAGACAGAATCATAAATATTAACTGTGGAAAAGTATAATTTTTTAAAATGTGCCCATCAATCAATTGATAGAACAGATAGACTCATAAAATAGATCATGCAGATGGAGCAGATCCCCTAATGTACAGTAATTTATTAAGATGAATTGAGCTCCCATTCCTCAAAAATATGAATTCATTTTTCAATTGATAATAAAATGATTATATTGAGGAAGTGGCTGCACAAAATTTTACTTCCTCTTTTTACAATGGCTGGAGTTGACTGAGATTTGGGTAGGACTTGGTGGGGAAATAAATAATCCACTTCAACTTGATCAATCTGACATTTTAATATCATGTCTTTCTTCTGCCAGAAACACTTAACATCTCCATGAAACAGGAATGAGTGCTTAGAGACAAGTATGCTACTTGTAATGAGGAGACTTTTTTACCATCTTATCCCGTGGAGCATTAAAATCCATGCTGTTCATGTACCTTGAGGTATTCTCTTAAAGCTTTCAGCTTATGAATCTGCTATATAGCTCCATTGGTTCCCTTTACAGTGTTTCTCAGTGAGATTTATAAGCTTGACAGAATGCAAGACATCAGTGGCAAAATTCTTCACACTTTCTCTCAAAACGATTTTTACACACTGCATAATCTTTCACACCCTTCCAACAATGAGATGGAAGAAGGGAGTATGGAACATTATGCAATATGTACGCTGTAGACCCGAAGAACTTCCTCCTCTTTGCCTCATGAATGAATAGTGATTTGGAATTACATAACCAATGCCAACAATAGACAATTTCTTACTTCAAGTTATGGGGAACAATGAAAATTTCTTCTTCAACTCATGTTTCCTAGTAAGCTATCCCTGAAAAGTTTACCCTGGGTCATCATAACGACATGAACAAATTTTAATTGCTCAAAACTACATTGGGGAGAGGAGAATAACTGTGATGGCTTGCATTCCTCTGCAGTGACATTCAGTCTGCAGTCTCCCATTACCATCAAGGTAACTTTTCAGAAAGATAATGCTTTAAGCTTATGAACTTAATTGAAATGTGAGAACCATTTGACAATACAAGCACTGCTGAAAACTTGACTAATGCTTCTAGAATTCCTCAGAATAGAGGAAACTGGTGGGGCCAAAGTTTTCTATTTGTATTAGGTCAATAAAGGGAAGAAATTAATCAAATTTATCTTCAATAGCATCCATATGTTTGAATATTAACATATTTCCATTTTCCTTCACAAGTACACAATTTTGAGCCATTGCAACTCTTAAACACAGAGACTATCATTATGATTACCATGATAACCATAATAGTCACTAAATAACATGCATGGCATGGTATTTTGCATACTTGGCTCAGTTGAAATGGTGGTATCCATTTGATAATCTTGGCAAAACTTCATTTTTGAAACACTGGTACACAGAAGACCTCCTGATTCAAGTAACATCTACAGGGTGTCCTGAAAATTTCTGACCCACCCACACAAGATGTGACTAAATGCTATGCCACATACAGTGAAAACATTTTGCTTATCTACAAGGGCTACATGAAGATCTGGGTGATCTACTCAGACCAATAAAAGGCTGTGCTGATGCAGGATGGAGGCCAATGCCTTGGAGGCTTCCTTCGTCAATCTCGTCTCCATCTTCATTTTAGTGGGTCAGAAACTTTCAGAACACCCTGTATACTATCTACCATACCATGAGGGCATGGATTTCATTGCTCAATGAGGTGGAATCAGGCAGACAAACATGTGAATTTAGGACTCCACAATGAAACAACCATAGCTTGAGGCTGCAAGTAGCAAGCCTTGCTGATAAATGTAACAATAAAAGCTCATGTTCAACTCACCTCATATCACCACACTATCCTAGGAAGCATGAGGAGAAGAATTCTTTGAATATATGAATGGCCTAGGACTTGCATAGGCTAAGTCCCACAGGGGATATGACTCACATAACTTAGATAACGAATCCTCTCAGATTAAGGACAATGCCATAAAAGGAGAATTGGTAAAGGTCGACAAGAAGTTTCTGCATGAGTCATTACAATGCCATGGCACTGCAAATTCTGATACATCCATCCAATGCAACTGGCCACACTCATTTTATGATAAGGAAGACAGTTCAGAAAAAGACTTCCAGTTGGTCTCTATAATTCAAATATGCATATCTGAAATCAATGTGTCAACGGCAAATGGCAACATGAGCATTTTTTACATTAATAGCCCTAATTCTGTGCTACTTATAAACCACAGCCATCACTTTCAATTGATATCAATAAAAATCATAAGTTAATGGACCAGATTATTCATGACAAGTTCTGAATTTGGAATTATGAGGTGGACTTAGCATTTCAATGGGGTTGAGTACTTATCATGGTAGGCCCAAGTTGCACTTCAGCACAAGGCTAATAAATTTTCTATGCAAAAAATTATGATTATATGCAAGTTTCCTAAATGTGCATCAAATAGGTACTGAGGGAAACATCAGGAAAATACTTAATTATTTTAAATTCTAAGATATTCAGAATCTACACCAAATTCATAAGTTTACCACAGACTATTGTAGCCTATACCAGCACCAGAGTCCCTTAGGCTTGATGGAGAAGTGGGAAAAAGTCCAACTATTGATGAAACCATGTAAAAATCACCTCAGAATTGATGTACATGTAAAAAATCGAACTAAAATTCACATCTCATAATGATTAGGCCAATTTAGTGTTGCATGAGCATGCTCCCAAGTGTTTACTGAGGAAATGCATATTATTCATTATTGGTAAGAAGAAATTTTCATGCAAAATGGTGATGCAATCTATGCAATTCCACCTTTAATTTGTGCCACCTTAAACATAAGTCAGGGTCACTTGCGATTGGTTGTCTTATTATTGATATAATCATCACAGGTGAAGCTAAAGGTGGAATGAATTCAATTTAAAACCCCTATTACATCTTCCCTTGGCCTCATGTTAAACACAGGGCATCATCAGATGTCCATTGCGATGAGAATCAGATCTTATGAACATAGAGATAGTGATAACTTTACTAACGTTACGATGCATGAACGTTTTAGGCCCAAGGCTCTAGTCAGACGTAGGCTGTGGGCCAACATGTAAGGCCTCGGCCTAAACAGCTGCCGTGATGATGTGGCGTGGATATAACGTGGAAAAAAACAATATCTAAGCGATATATTTTCCACTCACACTTGAAAGATTTAGTATGAAACAGCAAATACTTGTCTTGGCACAGCAAAGAAATTAGGCTTTGGCAAATTGGCATTTTTCCTTCCACAATTTAGTTTAATTTGATTTGGATAGGCCTAACGTTAAGCCTTCCCTCAACCAGATGGTACACCTATAGGGCTTCGCATGGGCCTATCGAATCGATATCGTGTCCTACCTGAGAGGTCTGAAATCCTGAGCTTCGAGGGACTGCTTGTCGAATTCGCTGATATCCGAGAAGGAATCGCCGACAAAACTTACATCTCCGAGAAGTGATCCCTTGCTGGAGGAACCCATTACACTACTGACCTGAAACTCCGATCCTCCTGCCATCTATCGTACCGTGAGCAAATTACGAGCGTGTAGAACATGGGTCATGGCTTGGAACATGGGAGTTAACAGGGTTTATCACTCGAGCCAGACACTTTTTCACTCGACTTGGATACTCAGGCTCGAGGAGCGTCCCATGCACGACTATCCATGGCAAGTGAAGAGTTGTCTGACTCGAGTGAAAAACAGTATAAGGCGATCCATATGCGTAGGCGATCCGTACAAGTACACACTGTCCACGATATGCATGTACCTTTTCGGCTCGACACTTTTCCTTTTGGCTGACACCTATATATGGCACCTCTCAGTGGCGTATTTTACAGGATATAAGGCGCCCCTCCCCCCCAGTACCTTGAAAGAAAGAGCTTAGCTCCCCCCATGCAGAATTTTTTTCAACCATAAGAGCTTTCGTACTCCCGTCGGCACGCGCCCTCCCTCACTCCTTCGCTCGGCACACACCCCACCACCACCACGGGCCTTGGCAGCCCCCTTTCTTCTATCCTGCACCCCTTGGCTCGCGAGCCAAAATACGCCGTTGCTCCTCGAATGCATGGGAGTCGGAGTCGACCAAAACACAGTAATGAGTCCGACCACACACGCTCTGTGCTTCCGTACGCGAGTTCGAACCGAGACGAACGAGGATTCCCGTCCAAATGACACCACCGATGTGAGACTTCCCTAAGTGTTTACTCGTCCTGCCGGGAAACAGACGATCGTAACGGATGACGATCCGAGTGAACCGACTCCCCCTTGCACACGGAGCACGGGACGATTAGGATCGGAACAGCCGGTTGTTCGTCGGAACGTGCCCTCTTCGACGCATCGACGGAATTCCGCGAGGCCGACGTGGGGGCCTTGCAGACAAGGAGACGACTGACGCATTTTTCATCGGGATCGATTGCATTACGGGATCCCCATGAAAAAATTAGGCTCGAGCTGATTTTCGAGAAGAATCGAGGAGAGGTGGCCTCGACCGACTTGAATAACTCAGTGGTTCGTGAACGAGTCCGAACCTGGCTCACGTGTTCGGTCCGGAAACGTGGATTTCTCTTCGTCCCTCGAAACGGCGACCTTTCCCGACCTCGGACGAAGCAGATCCGCGACACGACACGACACTGTTTGTTTGCATCGACGGGCGAAGACGGTGCGACACAGACGACGGATTCCCGTTGGAAGCCGGAAGCATGCGCCCCCGCCTTCGACGAAGGCGCTGATGGATTCGAGAAAAGCCGTTGCGAATGCATCGAAATCCGCGAGAAAGGAAGCGACGAGATCATCTCATGGAGATAATCTCCCGAGAGATCGCTCTAAGCGAGTCGGGTCTCTCCTGGCAGCGACGCGCCCCGCATCCGATCCGAGTCTTTCGTCGTGATCGTGTCAGCTGTGACCGACGGAGAGATTTTCCGCTCTGGCATCCGAAACGACAAGATGCAAGGGGCTGGCATCCGATTCGTTCACTCGAGAGACGCCAGATGGCTCTAGCAGAGGACGGGGGACCTCCTCTAGATTTTCGCGTTCATCGAAGGGGAAACGTAAAGGGGGGGAAGGGGGGGGGGGGCGGGGGACGGGATGGGGGCGGGACTCGTCTATCTCCATCTCCGTCAGGAATCTAATTCTTCAAATGGGATTAATGGGATTACAAAGAAGAGAATTCTTCAGAAAGTGAGCATAATCTGAAGCCAGAAAAGAAGTGGATTCTCGGGCATCTGGGAGAAGGTGTCGACAAGGGAAACAAAGACAATCCGCGAAGAGAATTTATTCATTTTTGGATCCGTTGGGAATACCCGGGTCCTCTCGCTCTCTCTCGGAGAGGATCAGAGAGGATTGGCACGTGTGGCATCCGATTGGCACAAGTGGAATCCGATTGGCACATGTGGCATTCACAACTTAATGCACATAAAGGAATGGTCTGTCGGTTCGACTGGGGCCAGGTGGGGTGCGGCTCGAAATATTTTCGGCGTGGACCAACTTTCTTCGACTTGCAGTTTCAACGGGTCAGTGGTGTAGGGAAGGGGGGGGGGGGGGGGGTTAAGGGGGGCAAACCCCGCCCCCCCTTGGGCTTCCTGGTCAATGACAGGCAGGCATATTTCAACCTTTCTTAGGAATTCCAGTTTTAGTTATCCCATCCCCCTTTCGAGGAAAGTCCAATGTGCATCCACAGACCCAAGATGCCAGACCACAATATCTTCAAAAAGGTAAATTCCGGGTGGTGGAGCTAAGCGTAGGGTTGGGGTGTCTACCTGGCCTCAACCCCCCCCCCCCTTGCCGATTTTCTGCCTACGCCACTGCAACGGGTGGAGGACGGATTAATTTGATTCCAGCTGGGAATCTGGTTCACCAAAAACCAAAAATTAAGAGATGGTTTGGAAGCACCAAAATGCATTCTTCAGGTATTAAAATCGTCCAAACTTCGATTTTTCTTTTTTTTTTCCCCGATTGTTACGATTTTTTTCCCGTCTGGAATGATAACTTCCTCACGTCTGTCGAGCGAAAATGCCCCCAATGCGAGTGGAAGTTTCTGAAAATTTTTGTGGTTTTTCTGTGACCTGGGCTGTGCAATGCAATCACTCGGTAAAATTTGCACAATCGTTACGGCACGAGATGCAGTTGAACATTGCCTCATTCTTCACATCGTTAAAAGCAAGTAGCCGTAAAATGAATACAGAATATATTTCCCTCGGTCGCCATGCAGGCTGATCCAAAAAAGAAGGACGTTTCACCGCGTACAATCGGTACACGGTCATCGCTTCCGCGAAGTCTTCACATCGGCGACCACCGTCACGAACGCAGTCTCTGCCGGATCCGAACAGTAGCACATCCGATCCATTCATTGGAGAAAAGCCAGAGAACGGCAGGGTCGCCCTGAGGTTTCAGAAGGCGCTTCCTCCCTCCCTTCCTCCCTCCCTTCCACCATTCACATCAATCTGTCAATACGATACGGTGCGCCGTACAAGGAGAGACAGAGGTGTTGAGAGAAGAGTCGAGGGGCTTCACGGAGGGGAGAAGGAGGGGGAGGGGGAGGGGGATGGGGGGGGAGGGGGGGTTGGTGATCCGGACCTCCTAAAGTGGGTCAGCTTCACCGTTCCCTAACACGCGCCTCTCCCCCTCTCCCCTCCCCCCTCCCCCTTCACGCATTTCCCCCTAAGGAAATAAGGAGTGGATGAAGTTGTCGGAACAAGGATGGGGGGGGGGGGGGGGGGGGGAAGGGAGCAATTTATTACCCCCCAAAATGACATGTCAGGTCCAATCTAGACGCATTCCTCCGCGAGGTGCTCCTGGCAAGCACTCGGGTCTTTCATGACACTCCAGAAAAATTAATTGGAAATTCATAAGTTCCTGGCTGATTGCGGCCGGGTAATGGAAGCTGGGAGGCCACTTCACCGACCTTCCAACACTGATCTAATGTTGAGGGAATGGGGGAAAAGGAATTTTAATTAATGTACCAAATGGTTTTGGGCCACCGATTGCAGCCGAGAAACCATTTCAAGCATTCCAAGACGTCATTAGATTTTCTGCGGCGTGGAACGAGGCGCCGGAGAGTTGGGGGGGGGGGGACGCCCCCGCGCCCTCCTCTGCATCTGTCACACTCCGAAAATGTCTGTGTGTAGTCTACAACGACTCCATTCGTGCCCCCTAACCTCTCTAACTTTTTGTTTGCGCCCCCCATCCCTCAACGACCTTGGCTTAGCGTCGCGGCCCCCCTTTCCTTCTGAGAGGAGTACCAGGAAATGGAGCCAACCCAACATATGTTTCCTTCATACATTGCAGATTCAGATTGAAAGAAATAAAGAATAAAGCGATTGCTAGAATCGCCAGAGTTCAAGGACCAATGTTGAAGGTTCAAGGTCACGGCAAGGACCGAGCCGCCAAATTCGAGAACGACACCCACGTGCTTCCGGGCCCACACGAGAGGTGCGCTTCCGGGTCCACACGAGCGATGCTTCCGGGCCCACAGAGATCAAGTTCGGACTGGACATTTTCGGGATAATTTTGAAAGACCTTTCAGAGAACCGCCGAAAACTCTTCGACGCCAGCAGAAAAGTCAAACTCTCAAATATTCTCAAACATTAATATATAATAAATAAATAAATAAATACTCAGACACATACTCAGGTTCGGATTGCAGCTAATTTATTACTCATACCAGTTAATGATCCCAGTGCATCGGCTCTCTCTCTTAGCCGATCTCTCTTCGATTAAAAGCCTAGGGAAGTGGCAGAACCCTTCGGGCACGAATCTCCACACCCGAGGAGAAACACTCTTACTGCCAGACGGTGGTCCTGCAGATGGTGACTCGAGCATCGTCGTGTCTACGCGCACAGAACGCTCAGCACTAGGTTCCTCCTGGAACCAGAGGTGCGAACCTCGTCCAGCTAATGGACTGTGCACGAAGCGATGCATGTAGGACGGACTTAAAGCTGTGGAAGCTTTCTGTTACTTATGTTGCGGCAGCCACTGTCTTCCTTAATGATCGTTCCCCGGTGTGGAGATGTCGAAAAGGGTTTTACCACACTGCAAGTTGTTTGGTGGGGTCGTGCCCCCCGACGAGACTCCTACGACTTGCCAGTCCGTTAGGCTTCCTTAGCTATCCTTCGCTTTTTTTTGGTATTCTCTTCTCATTTTCCCTCAATAGTTCGGACTCGTGCTGGCTGTAGGTTTGGCTCGATCGGCGTGATTTTCTCACGAATAAAATTAGTCTAGGTGTCCGTCGTTGTCGGCTATCGCTCCCAGCACCTGGGTTGTCCCGAATATGTCATCCCGAAGGGATATTCTTTTCATATATAATGAATCAATAAAATACTGCACCGAGCATTCGAGTGACGGCCCTCAGCCGTCGCCTCGTTCGTTATTCTCGCACCGAGGAGCCGGAAAAGACATTGGTGGTAAAAATCGGTTTTCCGTCCTAAATCCTAAATTCGGCATCTTCGCAAGGCCGCGAAAGAACGCCGACATCTTTCCTTCAAAATACCACTCTGCTCGACACGACGGTACTCCCTGGAGTACTTTGTGGACCCGAAACATGGAGACCCGGCAAAACGAAAATGAATCCGATCGAGGTTATATATATCGTATATATACCGTATATGAAGTATCGTATATGAGCAGGATCGTAGCTCTTCCCAACATTGCCAGCTCGGTTGCCGTAAAGTGGGAGCCGAGTTGGATCTCACTGAAATAGGGACCAACGGAGAATCAGGTTTTCGGAGCGATTACGGGGAAGAAAAAAGATGATCCATTGGATCATGAAATGAGGATCATCCCCATACGGGGATGATCCATTGCTCTCCAGCAATGCCCATTTGCATTGCAAGAAAAAAACAGCTGAACATGCCGAACCGATCGAACGAGATCGAACTGTCCTTTGCATAAAGGACATGTCCATGGTTTTTTTTCCCCGACGGCAAAGAAAAGGATGGTTCGAATTTGAAAAACAGCACGAAGTAATGAAGCAGCAGAGAACATCGAGGGAAAAAATGTCCTCGTTGTTGGAAAGCGGAAGACGACTTCGCGTGACGAGTGCGAAGCGTGTCGGAAAATTAGAAAATAAAATAATTACAGGAGCAAGTATTATTTGGAGATCTTCCAGTGAATATAAGTTGAGGCAACTGTTTGAGAGAAATATTAGAAAAAAAGGGAAAACTGCTGAGAGCAAATACAGATCATTCCTGAAGGGAAAGATTTTAAATAAAAGAAATAAATGAAGAGAAAATGAGCCGATGTGAGTTTTAGGCGGTAAAAGATGACGTTAGAGGTGTCAAATTATGGTATTAGAGTACGTGCTGAATTACCTGATTGATCGAAGATACCTCTATGTAAAAAATAATTATAGATTTTTTTTTAAATTGGACGTTCCTGCCCAAGCCGCAGAGCACAGTGCCCAGCATCGTGCCGAGCATGGTGCCCAGTACGGTCGATCGGTGCTCGCTCCTCGACCGCTCTTGACATGCGGACCACAGGCGGCGATCCGCGGGGACTCAGGGGGGGCTCAGGGGGGCTCAGGGGGGGGCTCAGGGGGGCTCAGGGGGGCTCGAGCCCCCCAAAAATTAGTGGGCTCACGGCGAGGACACAAAATAAGGAAGATTGAGGATGTCTCTGGGCTCCCTCGGATTATTCGAGGAATCGCCGCCCGTGCACCCGAGTTTCTTCAATGCTTTCGCGGATGGAAACGAGGTGATACGAGAGTTACTCGGTTACCTGAGGGTCACTCGGTAACCGGGTGGTTACTTCTACCTTTGTCTCCTCTGCGTCGGTGAACACTTGCTCTGCTTCGTTCGGGGCGCTTTCGGCACGTGAAGAAAATCCGTTCGGATTTCCATTTCCCTCGTTTTTCGTCGGAGAGGTGCTACTCATCGATGAATGGGGGTCTAACGACGCGCGAGGCTCGAGGCCGATTCGATCCCGGGAAATCCGGAGGGATCATCCTCGGATCATCCTCCGCGAAGCCTCGATCCCGTCTGCGACTCGAAGTCGAAAAAAAAAACGGGAATCCTGCTCGACGGGATCGAAGATAAGAAAACGGCTCAACGGTTCCAGAATGTTGCGGGACTCGAGACACGAATCCCTCGCTATCTTCCCGCTATCTTCCCGCTATCTCTCTCCGGAACGAAGAGGCAAGCAGGCAGTTATCTCATGGCTCTGCGTTGCCTCTAAAGCATGCTGGCTTCATTTACTCAGCAAACACTCAGCCGGTTCCGAGACGAATTTCCTGGATTTCGCCGAATCGATACCGTGGCTGGTCCTTTTCCCGTCCGGATCCGGGATCGGGGAGGAATCGGAGGATGGAGCAAATGGAGGATGGAGCAAATGGAGGATGGAACAAATGGAGGATGGAGCAAATGGAGGATGGGGCAGGTGGAGGATGGAGCAAATGGAGGGTGGGGCAGGTGGAGGATGGAGCAAATTGATTATAGACTTTCTTTATGGTCTTCGATCAGTATGGAGCGATTTCTGACTCACGAAGGAGATCTCTCTCCTTTTTTTTTTTTTTTTTTTTCGTTTATCACCTTCCTTTTTTTTTTTTTTTTGCTTCGTGGATCAACTCCTCCTTTTTTCACACTTTCGAGAAAAAAAAAATTTTCCCTCTTATCTGAAGATATGAAAGAGATCCGCATTTCTGCCGCTTCACGAAGCGAGACAAAAAAATTTTTTTTTTTCGTTTCAGCGGGATTTGCAAGGGAAACATCGTCGGGATGGAATTCCCCGAAAATGAAAGTTTTCAATTTCGCGGGGCAGGTGCGACGCCTCGGCTCTTTCTCCGTCTTTCTTCCTTTCAGACCAATTTCTTTCTCGCTTTCCCATTTCTTTCTTTCTCTCTTTCTTTCTCTCTTTCTTACTTTCTGGCATATGGGGCCGAGGAATCCAATCGGACCTTTGTTTGCCGAGCCGCATCGATCGGTCGCGAACCTTTTTTTTCCCGTCAAAACGCATTTTCCAGATGGCGCGAATTTCCGCTTTTTTTCCCGCGATTTTTCATTCGATAATTTGTCAGAAGGGGATGGGGATGGGGATGAGGATGAGGATGAGGATGAGGCTTCTCGATGATTGTCTGCCGCGCAGTCTGCCCGAGAGAAAAAAATGGAACCGAGAAGACAAATAGTCGGCCGCGTCAGCCACGATGAAGAAATATGAGAGATCTGGGCTTCTTGTGGGGGAGGGGGGGGGGGGGGGAAGGGGGGGGAAGGGGGGCAAGGGGGGGCGAGGGGGGAAGGGGGGATTGGCCACCCACAGACTGACCACAGGGAATACAGATAAACGTTTCGAGTCGCAATTCGCGTTTGATAAGATTTTCTCTCATATTTTTCTTCTTTTTTTGCGCGCGCTTTCCCACGTAATTGGCATCGTTGAATCTCGAAGCAAGAAAGGAATTTTTGTTGTTGCTTCGCGTCCCGGGCCCGATAAGGACCCTCAGACGAGTCCGTGCCGACTTCCACCCTGATAAATGAAACGGCATGCTTCCTCGTTTTCGAGGAACTGCCCGAAAAAATGGAATGACTCAGCGGCGCAGCCCAGCGATTTCCCGCCAGCGATTTCCCGCCAGCGATTTCCCGCCAGCGGTTTCCCGCTCGGCGGCGACGAAACGGCGCAGGAAAAAAAACTCACGGAAATTTCTGTTCCAAAATGATGTATTCCGCTTGACTGATGGGCCTCGATTTCGCGTCTGGAGTCGACATTCAGCCTCGGGGTGGGTGAGGGTGCACACCCGCCCACCGACACACCTGCACACCGACGCACCTGCACACCTGCACCCTCGAATCACAACCGCACACTCATCACTCGGCAGCCTCGAGCGAGCGTCTAGTCATGCGAACGGAAGGAGAGCGAGCGAGCGAGCGAGCGACGATAAGGACAGATATCGGTCGAGGCCTATTTCTATCTGGGGGCGGAAACGCGCTTATCATCATCCTCCTCCTCCTCCTCCTCCTCTTTCCATTGTGAATGACGTCATGGAGGTACAGCGTTTGTAACTTGCCTTTCTCACGTCCCGGCAGGCGCATGGCGGTCGAGCGTTTTCTCTCAGTCGCCGGGGAGCGAGGGGAGCGTGAGCTTCTAAAAGGCTGCGTTCTCCCTTCGAACCGTTCGAATTCGTTCACTGTTGCAGGTGAGGAGAAATGAGGGATAAATGAGGGATAAATGAGGGATAAATGAGGGATGTGGAGTTCCTCAAAGGATCCTTTGCCTCATCGTGGAGTCTTCTGCTCCTTTCGTCGTCGACTGCCTCCGGTTCGTCGTCGGAATCGATAACGACTCTCAAACGAGACCGCGTTTTCCGCTTGGAAGGAAAATTCAAGATGGCTTCTTTCCATTTCCTATTTTTCGGGATGATCCGAATTTTACAACTAATTGTGCTAATATTAATAATGTAGTAAATACGTTCGTAAAACGACACAACGTGTTCGTTATGCTTGCTCTATTGCCGATTCCAAAAAATTGCCACGATCAGAAAAACCGGGGAATTCGGCAATGGGTGCTTTCATCACTCCCCGGAATTGTTATCTCACTGTTGCATGCTACAATACAAATAATTCCTATTTTTTTTGTCATGCATTTCCTTTCTCTCTCGCCTCCCCCGTTTCGTCGTTTTTGAGGGATTTTTTTTTTTTTTTTTTACTGAAACGGGAGCGGAAATTCCCAAGGCCACGAGGATGTTTGAACTTCGTCGGAGACTCGCGAAAAATTATTGAATTTCTTTTTGTCTCCATGGAAAGGCTTTGCGCGAACATGCAATGGGAAGTTTGTCGATCGCATTGTGAGGCTCCGTGGAAAGATTCTCTCATAAAATTGCGCTTTAGCATTATTTTAAACTCGTTTTTCTGCCCGCCAAAGCCGAAACTTTTCCGCAATTTTTTTTTAATCTTGTTTTTTTTCTCTGCAATTTTTCCCGATTTTTACAGAGCCACCTTAAAATTTAGACAAAATCTTCGAATGTATCGCAAAAAGATCCACCAATCAGGAAGGACGCGGCGTGATCGCGTCGGGAAGATCCACCAATCAGGAAGGACCCGATGGCCCGGCTCGCCTCGGAGCCACCGAGCCTCCACAAGCCGAGTCAGTGCCCAGTCGGACGGCGGACGATCCGCTCGGTCGCCGGATCCCTCCGAGTCCCATCGCGGTGTCGATCGAAAGTCTGGAACTCGACCGCCTGGTGATACGTTCGCGCCCCCGTCCTCGGAAACAGGTAAACCTCTCTCGTGTTTAATGGGAAATTCCTGGGGTGCATCGCCAGGGTTTTGGAATTTCTCATTTTGTGCTTGATGGCATGCTCCTGCTTGTCGAGGACTTTTCCTTCTTAACGAGTACCTCTCAGTCAGCTTTAAAAAAAAAAATGGTATCTTCGAAATTGCTTTCGCTTATAGTTACGCGATAGGGAAGGGGGTCCGCGGGTTCAGAAAGGTCGATAAACCACAGCTCTAGAAACAAGGAAACACGGCATCGCGGCGATTCACACCCTAATTTAAACACGGGTAACAAATCCTCGCGAAGCATTCTCGAGGAGATCGTGGAATCCCCGAAAAGCGATTCTTCGGAAAGCCGATCGATTACTGCTGTTAATGCTCGAGTGCGCACGTGGGTTTTCGTGGGATTTCGTTCTGAGCCTTCCGAAAATCCTTGGAACGCCGCTGGTGCCTCATGATATGCAAAATCTCAATAATGCATTTTCTCGATTGCATTTTTCTTTCGCAGGTGCAAAATGCTTGAAGCCTGAAAAAGCCACTCGCCACCTCGCTCGAAACGGCCTATCGTCGACCTCACCCCCTCCAAAGGCTTCAAAACAACGGGAAGACGAGACTCGAGTGGGCCCAATCGATGCCTGTCGCGGCCATTCCACTCCATCGTGTCGAGGCTTGCCCATGCAATACGTGAGCGAAATATTGCAGTTCCGATACGAAATCGTCGCCAAGTCTGCTAAAGCGCAGCCCGCCCCAATACGTCGTCTGCTGACGTCACGTGGTTCAAGAATCGCGCGGGCGTCAGTTAGGTTAGATCCTTAACTTATTTTTCTCCTTCATGTTTCCGGTTTTGAGGATTTGAATTTTTTTCTTGCCGTCAACGCGAAACACGATGGAATGTGCTGTTGCGAGCTGCAAAAGTCACCGTGACGTCACAAACGTGACACCTCCGCTTCCCAAGAGATGGAAAAGCTGAAACGGAAGTGGCTACACGCAGGCCACCGTGCGAACGCGATGCCCACACGCACGCCGTCCGTGCGGCTCTTCCTCTCAGCCTGAAGACGGTGAGCGTTCGTCGACTCGTCAGTTGTTTCGTCGACGTTGTTGCGATATTGCCCCCGAAGGACGAAGGAAGCTCAAAGAAGATGCGATCCCGATCCAGAATTAGCTTTCCTCAACGAGTAAGCATTCCCAAGCTTGCACTTCTGAGCAAATTTTCATTCAATAGGCAACCTAATATGGATGAAATCGCAAAAGAATCTCGGAAAATCGGATTCTCCAATATTGAATCTGCAGGGAAAATGCATTTTCGAAGGGCTCATAAATTTTACACGGAGAGAAATAAACTTTTTTTTCTCTGCTTGAAAGAATCTGTTTGACTTCACTTCCTCTCACTTTTTTGCATGCAAACATGGAAAAACACGATTGAGGACCGGATCGGCGCGATGAACTCCTGGAAAGGTTTGGATTGCTTGAAGCCCCTCAGATTTCGTTTTGGTGTTCGCTTTCAGAAACAGATATTGCTGCAGTCCAGAAAGTCACGAAGTTCATTCTTTTCGCGTTAGTGAAGAGAATGAATTTTGACCTCTCCTGGAAGAAATCTCTCCAGTCATCTTTCAAAAAGTCCATGATGATGGACAGAGTGTCAGATCATAGAATTGTTTAACCCTCCCCCGGCCCTATCGCAAAGCGTTGGTTCCCCAGATATTACCCTATTTTACAAAAAAAAGTATTTTGTACGACAAATAGTCTTTAATCCAACAGATGAACTAGGAGTCTGTAAACAAAACGAACGCTTACGAGCGATTTGGCCGAGAGCGACAATTTTGTCAAGAGCGCTTTGATCAGGAGAGGATTAATCAGCGTCTGTTCGTGGAACCAATGTTCCAAGCATTTCATGGGTGCGATGACACTTCGATAACAGGGAAGAAGGGTGTCATGTAGGACTTAGCAAATCTTACGAATAAAGAAATGTCTGCCTTGCTTCAGGTCACGCACGCTTTTGTGCGATGCCGTACTATCTTGGGAATTCGGAAAGAGAACGATGAGAGAGCACAGAGACACACCCGATGTGAACAAAATTAGTCGACGAATGGACAGAATGGAAGAAAAAAAAGATTGAAAGTAACCAGAGTGTTCTCAAATACATCATCCTTTCTTCCAGCCTGATTTGAATAACTCCATTCCTCCAAAAATGAAGCCATAAATGCAGTAGAAAATTTAGCGATCGCTAGGAGCTTTAATGCGGTAGCAGACGACGCTGCACTCTCTCGAACCGCGTGACGTCATGCGCGGAGAGGGTTCGAAACTCGCTCTGCCGTCGAGCAGATCCGTCTAGTCTACGATCTCGGTTTCGAGGCGGAGCGGATTCCCCACTCTGTTCATTTCATCAGGAATGAGGGAAATTGGCTCGAGCCAATTCGTGGCAAGCGGGCAATATTGGCAATATTGGATCGTTCCAAACGATGGGCGGAAGAGGCTGCAGTGAGTGTGTCCTCGCAAAATTCCTATTTACGAAATCCGGGCTTGGCTGAGACGAGTCGACTTTCGCGTTCGAAGTTTCTCGGCATCGCGTAGCATTCTCATCGGTAGAATAGATCGAAAGAAAATGAGTGCGAATGGGGACGAATTTAAACGTCGGAGAGGCGACATTTGGAAAAATACGGAAACGTGGGGGGAAATGGTGAATTTCAAGGGCAAAAGGTACATCAGACTAATCGCGAGAGAATTTACCTCTTGCGTGAGAAACGTGCATTTATCGAGAGAAGATTAAAGGGAAGATACGAGGACCGCAAAGCTGGAATGAACCTGACAATGATCTTGAAAGGGAACCCTTGGAATCCTTCGGCACGGAAACGAAGATCCCCTCGCGTCGTTAAATCGATGCCGATAACGATTGTCCCGTGAAGAGCCTCGCCGTCAGGGACATCATTTGGTAAATAGTGCGCTTGTGGATGCGAACGGGCCAGGAAGCTTCTTTTTGGAATCGTCTGATGGCGATGGCTTTGTTTTTGTGTTTTCCCTTAAAAAAAAAAAAACAGTATGTCATCTTTGAGGAAGAATGAGCAGTGCGCAAATGAATACTATCAATAAGCCATCATTACATTTCATTCCCTTGATGAGGCATTCCTTTTCAGTTGCTTTGCAAAACCATGGACTACCCAGTTAAATTGCACGGGGAATAAGAGGCATTCAGGGGGAGATTGGGGTGTCGATTTCAATTCTATTAATTTCGACTAATTTTTTTAATTTGCGATTAATACTTTAATCGATTAATCGGTCGATTAATCTAATCTTGGGGGACGGCCCTAAAAAAAGCACAGTTCAGCCAGAAATGTTATTGCCTGCTCAATTTCGCGAATTTTACGAGGCACAGAAAATCGTGAAATTGAATCGCTGGCGAATTTTCTCCCGTTTGGGCTAAAGACCAAAACATAGGGAGTGGCCCAGTTCGTGAAATTCAAAATTCGCGAAATTAAAAAAAAATAAAAAATAATGAGTTATAAAAAAGGGCAGATGATAGAATTTCACGAAATTACATCGGCGCCAGAAATCCTCCTTGCGTTGTCATGTAAAGTTGCTCCAAGAAAAATGATATTTAATTAGATGAAACTACAAACATTATTGCACTCGGCTGCAGAAAATCTCCCGAATGAGAGTTCAAGAGGCGTAGAGCAGATTCGCAGAAGTTCTCTGGTTCAGGCAAACCGTTTCAACGCCCACGAAATCGATTCAATTTAACGGCAACAGCTGAGAGCGAGGAACTTTCGAATTTTGCGAATTCGTCGACCGATTTACTGGGTGTTCGGTTTTGGTGCGGCCAATCGCAGACGACTCCACTTTCCTTTTTGGCAGAGTTAAAACAGGGTCGATTGACTGCAAGGTTCGAGAGCGCACCTCTTGAGTTCACGAATGCTCTGAGATTTAACAACAGCAACAAAAAAACAGGAGCTATGAAAACAATGCCGCATTAGAGCTCTGAAGCCAGGCTTTCCGGCTATTACATTACGGGAATAAAGGAGGCTATTTAAAAATCGCCTCAAGACACGGTGGGAGGGGGGGGGGGGGGGAGTTGGCCCCCCCTTTTGCCGCCCCAAAATGACGTCTTT
>CAJPEV010002141.1:506-14036 GCA_905338385.1 Darwinula stevensoni | reverse complement strand
ACACCCCCCCCCCCCCCCCCCCCCCCCCCCCCCCGCCCTCTCCCCCGAAACACGTAAACAAATTGTGAATTGAGTCTCATTCGAAAAACACGTCAGTCAGCATGCGAGTCAGGTCCAAACCAACTTGGATTCCATCGCTTCCAGCCCCAGGTCGCCTGACAAATCACCCCTGTCGCCATATAAATCACCCAGGTCGTCTGACAAATCCCCTGGATAAAGTGGATCCGTTTAGGATTCACAGCATCTGCTCCTCAAGGAGAACATGTTAAGCGGCTTAATGTCGGCAATACGTTCTTCCATCACTTTTGACCTGCTCTGGGAACACCGAAGAGGAGTCGTCTTATATGACGATGTGACCTCGTCGGGTGAAACCATTAAATTATCTTCCTTTATGGATCTCCTCAAATTTGAAGCCTTGCTTCACTTAAAATAATGAAATCACGACGTGACAATGTGACATTTAATTCGGAGCGTTCCAGAAAATGGGAATATTCTTACTATGAACCTTCCACGATCCAAAACAGCCGTAAAGCCTCGCTCGTTATTGATTGAGGAGGAATTTCTGACCGCCAACTCAAAAATTCGCATCTTATCGCATCGAATGACCTCTGCTGATGACCGCGGTTACTGTTGGGGGTTAGAAGAGGACACATTTTCCCACCAAAGTTAAGAGATTATGTTTGTTTGTCGCCATCTGCTCCGCGCTTCCCTTCGATTTTTGTGGAGCGGAAAACGCGATGAAAGCGAAGTGCTCTTCCGATTCCAAAGTGGCTTTTGTCAGCCGCGTCCGTTCTGATGCAGGTTGTTCTAACGTTCCGATTATTTACTCATGTCGGGGGCGATTCCATTCTGTCGCGTTGAGGATCTCAAATTGACGTGTGTGTGACGTCTGAGTGGACGTTTTTCCTGCTCTCGTAATATGTGATGGAACCGAATTGCGGGAATTGTTTGGGATCTGGTCGGTCGCGACAAGTGAGGCGACGTCCGTTTTCCTTCACAATTAGCCATTTGAAAAATTAAATTAATATATTAATAAATATCGTAATTTCAACAGCTTTGGGATCTCCACGATGCCATTCCTTTGAAACGCTTTCAAACCACCGCAGTCACATGTCGGTTTTAATACTGTAAGTACGATCCAATTCCCTCGAACAAGTCGTGATCTAAAAGTAACAAGAGATGAGATGGAAAAATCGTGAGCGAGATGGATCCCCCGCGCTTGGGATTCACTCCTGGTTCATTTTCGTGGGAACGCAGGGATGAGGGAACTTGTAATTGCTGTAGCCGGTCGGTGAGAAATCATGTCATTTGTATTCGCCTGAAGGGTATGGGTTATGAGGGAGAAGTGGCACTGCACTCTTGACAAGACTTAAGCGGTCTTTCGTTACCAATTAACGATAGATCGATGCAAGGATTATAGGCGGAAAGGTGTTCTGATCAGGATTCTTCACGGTCGGCAACGTCTCTTCGTTTTGCAGGTGGGGGGGGGGGGGGGGGGGGAGTTCAGGCATCTCCCTCCAAAGACAAGAGTCAGGATAAGTAGTTTAAATGTAGAAAGCAACGTTTTGAAATGCCCGAAACGAATGGGACCAGCCCTCCAACGCTAGAGAGACTGCACGTCCTCACATGCAAATGAATTGAATATTTAATGAATAAATCGGCACATATCTGATAATAGTCTTTCTTTCGAAAAAAGAACCTGCAGTGACATGGGTAGAGTGATGAAAAAAATGCTTTAAGGTCGATTCATGGTTTAAAGGCATGGCGTGTTAACGGCGGACAGTGCAGTCTCTCTAGCGTTGGAGGGCTGGTCCCATTCGTTTCGGGCATTTCAAAACGTTGCTTTCTACATTTAAACTACTTATCCTGACTCTTGTCTTTGGAGGGAGATGCCTGGACTCTTCCATTTGTCTTCCATCGAAATACCATATACATTAATACAGCCGATGATGCAAGAGCCCCAACACCCAAAATGAGAAAGGGAAGTGCAACCGTCTCGAAGCCGTCCTTCGACTGGCAGATGGAGTCCAGTGACGGATAGCGTGTGGCGGTGATTCGATGGAAAAACCCAACTTCTCTCATCTTCAAGAGGTGCCAGATCGAATATCTGTGCGTAGGGAAATTCGTGTCTGTATATCATGACTCTTAGGTGCCTCATGGGAAACGTCAAGATTTTCTTGATTAGACATACGTCATCATATTGGAAAGAATGCGAGACGGCAAAGCCCTCGAAGTACAAGGATTCGCCAAGAGAGACTTAAATGTTAGTCAAAGTAATAAATATTCTTGAACGAAATTTTCCTTCATGGAGAACAAAAACATGAAAAAATAGCGCTAAAACTATTTTTCGCTGCCCATCCTAGGATTTAAAGTCTCTTATCAATAAGGTGCACTCATAATGGATGAAAGCACGTCCTCATTTCAAATGAATTAAATATGATATAGAATGAATAGACAGGCAAGAAACAATCCATCCAGAATAAGAAAGCAAAAGCGGAGAAATTGAAAAAAAAAACTTCTAAGTTGATTCATCGTCGAGAGCGAGGGCGTGAAGGTTGCATTGGAGGGGTGCCATATCCCATCCTGGCGTTTGGAACTTTGCTTTCCCTTTTTCAGTTATTTATTCTGACTCTTGCCTTTGGCGGGAGATGCCTGGTCTCTTCCAAGTGTCTTCCATCGGAATACCTTATACATTATTACAGCCGATGATGTGAGAGCCCCAACGCCCAGAATGAGAAAGGGAAGTGCAACCGTCTCGAATCCGATGGACTCCGGAAGAGGGGCTTCCTTCGATCGGCAGATGGAGTCCAGTGATGGATAACGTGTGGCGGTGATTCGATGGAAAAACCCACCTTCTCTCATCTTCATGAGGGCCAGATCGAAGATCCGAGCGTAGGGGAATCCTCGTCTGTATATAAAAAATCTTAGTTCTTTCACGGGAAACGTCAAGATTTTCTTGATTCGGCACACGTCTTCATACTGCAAAGAGTGCGAGACGGCAAATCCCTCAAAGTACAATGATCCGCCAAGATATACTGTGTTACTGCTAAGTACTTCTTCGATCGCTGCGTCATCACTGGAAATCAATGAAACGATCTTATTCGAGTCGATGAGCTTCAAATCCTCATTCCGATAATTCCCTAGGTTTGTGCCTCTGGTCACGACGGACCAATGAGAAGCGATGAAGCCCTCAACCGACGAGAAGGGGAATAGACTCCGCGATGCGAAACTGGAGGCCAGAGATGCCGAATAGCATGCCATCACGACGTAGAAAGTAGCCGATAGCAGAAACGCCACCTCTCTCCCAAGTAACACAAGATATTCCAGCAACGTTTAGGAAATGTTGATGATTGTCACGGCAACATTCCAAGTGAAAACATTGAAGCAATGTTTTCTCAATGTTGTACAGCAACTTGCAACATAAAGCAACATAGGCAACATTTCGGAAACGTTTCCTCAACATACTGTGTTACTTGGGCTGCGGGGAACGAACGGTGGATTGTGGCAGAGGGCGATGGAAATGACCGAGAATGTCCAATCTCCGATTCTAGACCGCGAGATGCAGCCTCCAACGAAGATGAAGAAGAGAAACATCGCCAGGATAACGAGCCATGTCGTCATGCGGAAAGGTGTGAAGAAGACCTGTCGCCACGATTCCTGTTCTCTTGCCTTCCCGTGCAGACAGATGTCGTTTTCCATGACGGGCAAGGAAACTCTGAGAACAACGTCTCGATTATCATACATGGCATACGTGTCGACGGCCACGTCCCTCTCTCCTGTCGCCAGATATTTCATGTGACCGCTACAGGAATTGTTATTTGAATAGCACTCTCCTCCCCAAGTTGTCTTCACCACCTTCCAGTCGCAGGTGAAGTTGAGGGCTCGTTCCAACGCATTCCACATTTCCCCGACGTATCCCCCGGACAATCCCACCGTCTTTCCCTGCGTGTCGTTAAGGTGAATTTTCTGATATGTAGGTGGTCCAGTGACGCATTTCAGTTTGAGTCCTCTGAGATCTCCACTTTCCACATTTCCCCGACGTATCCCCCGGACAATCCCACCGTCTTTCCCTGCGTGTCGTTAAGGTGAATTTTCTGATATGTAGGTGGTCCAGTGACGCATTTCAGTTTGAGTCCTCTGAGATCTCCACGACGAAGGTGGATGTCTCGGTTCGTCTTCATCTTCCAGCGGTCTTCAACATACTCCGCAACGGTATCGATGATTTGAACGTCCGACATGTCCATCTGGTAATGTTCGACGAGACGAGCACTATGACGAGAGAAAGCGAGTTCGTAGATCGAAGACCCAACGCCTACAGTGTATGGACGAACGGAGAAGTTTTGGATTCCGGCGAAGAGCCACACGCCCCGAGACAGCAGACGGTCAGCCTTTTCGACCGAGAGATTGAAGGCGACCACAGTATGAAAAGAAACGTAGACCGCTTGTGAAATCCATCTCTTGGTCTCGTTTTCTGGCTCGAGTCTGTTAGGCCCGCCGATTCGAAATTTCACCATGCACGATCGCGGCAGAATTCCAGCCATCTCCTTCATTTGAAACTCTACGAAAAGAGGTTATGTCTCCTCGTAATCTTCATCTTCAAAGAAAACAAAAAAAAAACGAAGTACAACAGCAAGGATAGCAAACTTTAAAAATGGCATTGAGAATGTTCGGATTGATTTTTTCTTCATTGTCATTTGTAGACGACGAGGCGATTGGATCCCCATAGAACAGTCTAAATTTGCTGTTCGGGGGTAAAAAGATGTCCCAGTCCCATTTTTTTTTAATTTCTATCTTTTGTATGGGAAATAGTGACTTTTAGAAATTGATGTTAATCTTCGAAATCCAGTCAAGAGATTTTAGTAATGCTGTGTGCATATCCTTGATGCTGCCGGAAATGAATGCAATGAGCATTCGTTAATGAGGTGCTCCATTGTTTCTATTGGAGTGCCGCATTCGCACGTTGGCGATTGCTTAATACCCCATTTGTGCATCAGGTGTCCGGATCGACCATGAAGAGTCCGGATGCGATTTAAGGTCACCCATTCGCGGCGTGGGAGTGTGACACCTGGTACCTCAGCCGATGGATGGTCCGATGAGTTTCTTATTTTTCACGTCCACCGTGAGGCCAGGCTTCTCGCCAGCGTTCTTCGCGCACGGCCCCAGGTCGTGCAGGATACTCGCGGCTGCCCAGAAAGGGCGCGTTGATTTTAGGCGGGACGGGATGGCCTCATCGATGTCGCGTTGAATCGGGGGGAATGGGTTGGAAATAATCTTTTCGTACTCGCGCTCTGTCGTCATGTCTCGCCGGATTTCGGCAGGAGGGGATGTGCGCGAGCACCGTGTGCCATGGGAGCGGAGTCGATTTGAGGCATCCGGTTACCGCTCGAAGAGCGGCGTTCAGCTGCGTGTCGATTGCGTCTGTGACCCTCGAAGCTAGCTTATTCCTGAGTTTCTTCAGGTGTTGCCGAAACGTCAGGCTCCTATCCAGTGTTATTCCCAGATAGCGGGGGTTTGGGTCGTGCCGGACGCTTCTACCGCAGAATTGTGTCTTCAGCGTTTTGTTGGCGGCGGAGTTTTGCAGGTGGAATGCTGTAACTGCGGTCTTTTGCGGGTTGGGACAGAGACGCCATTAACGGAAGTAATCTTCCATCTTCTTTAGGTCGTTATTTAGGGTTGCTCCCGTTACCTCGAGTATGCTACCTTGAGTTGCCAGCGCCAAGTCGTCGACATACGCAAATTTGCGGAACGTGGTCACGGTTATGTCACTGATGTGGAGGTTGAACAGGGCTAGTGCAAGTACGGAGCCCTGAGGGAGACAATTTTGTATCATGCGTTGGCGGCTGGTTTTATTGCCTTTCGAACTTTCGGTCGATGAGCATCGCTTTAATGAGGCGCACCGTTGGGGCACATCTAATAAGGTTGCTCCATTTCAAGAGGAGGCCATCCATCGAGACAGTATCATAGGCCACTGTGAGGTTTTTAAATATTAATAATAAATGATAAAAGCGTCTCGCTCGAATCGAATACGACATTCTGACTCCAAACTTACTCGATGGGCTGAGAAGAATAGGCGAACCCCAATGCATGAAGTCCATGAGGGAATGGATCTTATCGCACCTGGCTTCAAACGTAGAGTCATCGATGATTCCTTCCGCAGGGTGCAAAATTGCGAGTCCTAGATTTGTGCGGGAAGAATCGTTTTAGCAAGATTCAACGCAGAACTTTTCGTCAAAAAACGCAGACAGGATGGATTCCCAAGTTGATTCCCAATTTTGAAATGGCACAACGTTCACGGAACGTATGCCTAATTATGAAGCCAAGAATGCCTGACCTGCAAAGACGGTGAAGAGGCGAAGCAGCGCCATCCCATAAGACGGACTGGAGGGACTCCCGACGCGAGAACTTGCAGCTCCGAAGTGGAGGCGGGTTCGCACTCGGCGTCTCAGGCGACATGCGTGTCTACGGCCGTCCACTATCCGCAAGAAAGGAAAACCCATGCCTGCATGAATTCTCAAGTGAAGAGGAAATACGAGGCTTATTGAGTTGGTATTCCCGGCTCCGGCGAGGAGTCATTTCTCTTTTCGTTCGTTTCGTTTCTCACTCGGCATTCAAACGAATTGTCGACGCGCTCGAACTCGGGCGGCACGCAGGAGACTCCAAGCTCGAAATGACTGAGCCAAACTCGATGACTCATTAGACTGGTGCGTAATCGGTGAGGCAATCAAAATTAATCAGCACCCGATCGGTTCGTGCAAAAACGTTGAACGGTTTCAAAGTCGATTTTCGGGCTCGTGAGCGATTCCAGAGCAAAATCAGGATTTCGGGCAATTTCGCTCACTCTCCTTTGATATATGGAACGGATTCAATGTAATATGGCAGAACTTTCTTGTAAAATTTTTATTCTCTTTGGACTCGTCTTATCCATGTATCCCCACATCCGGAATAACGTTACATCTATCTCATCGGAAAAGATGAATCAGCCATTTTCGATTGTGAGATTGCTATTTACAAGCGCTAAGCTCGCGACTTCAGCATCTGTTTTCCCAGTCCTTCCGGAAATTTATCACACCTAAACATGGAACTATCATGTTGGAATTTTTTTCACGAGGGAAATCAGATCCCCCCCCGGACACGCAAACAAAACGTGAATTGATTCTCAGTCGAGAAACACGCCAGTCAGGGTGCGAGTCAGGCTCAAACCAGCTTGGATTCCATCATTTCCAACCCCAGGTCAATAAATTATCCTGGTCACCCGACAAATCACCATGATCAAGTGGATCCGTTTAGGATTTACAGCATCTGCTCCTTAAGGAGAACATGTTAAGCGTCTTAACGTTGCCGATATGTTCTTCCGTCGATTTTGGCCTGCTCTGGGAACACCGATGAGGAGTCGTCATATATGACAATGTGACCTTGTCGGGTGGAACCAAAACGATTTCTGTTCCCTCATAGATGTCCTCGAATTTGAAGCCCTGCTTGACTTGAAGTAGTGAAATCATGATACATTCTAACATTCAATTCGGCGTGTTTCAGAAAATGGGAATATTCATATCGTGAAGCTTCCACGATCCAAAACATCCGCACGACGTTAAATGAGGAAAGAATTCATCGCCGCGGACTCAATCAATTCGCATCTGATCGCATTGAATGACCTCTGCTGATGACCGCGGTAACTGTTGGAGGTAGAGGTTAGAAGAGGACATTTTCCCTCCTACGTTATGAGATTATGAAGCATGATACCCCTTTTCAAAATCGATCGCTCTCAAGTTTTCCCTATCCGATGACTATTGCTTCTACGACTTACTCACGTCTCTGATGAAATCTTCCTTGTTGAAACGTTCAGAGCATATTTCTGTGCTAAATATGCTATTTCTGCATATTTCCAAGGATCCGCCCGTCCCCGTCGTATCACCTGGAGTCAGAAAACGCAATTTTGCAGTCGGAAAGATAATTTCATAGGAAAAACGTCTTATTAAGACATTTCTAAGAGACAAAACCAATAAGAGAAAGGAAATTGAATATTCTAGCCGAGGAAATCGGATGCCAATGACGTCATTCCCGTGACGTCATCGCCCTTCGAACTCGGCCCCCGCTGGGAGGCAGCGCAGTCTCATCAATTTTTCGTAATCTGGATTGGAATTTATAGCTCCGACATGCTTCATCTAAATATTTATATTTTCCGTAATCCGGCATTTTAGATGCCAAAACCAAAGAGGAACGTCAAATGGGAGAATCCGGCCCTAGAAAATGTATCCTTCCATATTACGAGTCCTATTTATAACTCGATCGGATCTCGGTGGAATACTAGACAGCCGAACCCGTAAATAAAAAATCTCCGTTAAAAGAATGAAGCCCGATGAATCAGCGAGGCATTCATGAATGAATGAGGAGGTCGCAGCGCTTCCCACAATACCCGACGGGAAGAAATGAAGAAAGCGGGATCCCGATTTACTTTTCTTGCCGGATCCCCATTTACTTTTTTTTTTCATTTTCAGGATTTTTTGTTCGAGAGATCGCTCGCTGATGAGTCAGTGGAACGAGACAGACGCCTGGAGTCTGGTCTTTTCTCCGAAAATAATTTTTCGGTTTGGAGGTTTTTGGTGTTTCAAAGGAAAGAAGTCCCTCGATCCTCTCCCGAAGGCTACAAAATCATTTAGATTACTGGGAAAGCATAAAATATGCGCTCAGCAGCGGAAAAATGTTGAATTTCCATTCAGGCTGATGGATCTGATGATGCATTTACGAAGGATTTCTGAAGGCTGGTTAAAACTAAACGATTTCAACAATGGAAATCGAGGCTGCAATCCTGATGAGGATGAAGCAGATACGAGAAGATATCGGACGCGACGTTTCTTAAGTAGCCTTCAGAATGAGACTCGGGACTTCGTCTCATTTTTCGTCATGCGTATTTCCACCCATTCCATTTTGGCTGATGGATCTGATGATGCATTTTCGCAGGATTTCTAAACGAAAGTCATAACTAAACTACTGAAATGATGGAATTCGAGCCAACAATCCCAGTGAGGATGAAGCGGATACGGGAAGATATCGGTCGCGCTGTTTTTCCTCTTGCAACCCATGAATAGTGTGTAAACTTTAATGGACACACTTCTAAAGACTCGCGATTTCATTGCTGCTTTATAATTCTCGACGATCCGACAGAAAATGCGTCTTGAGAGTAAATGGTTCAGAAGAGTGCAAAAATCCAGAATTTTTTGTAATTATAAAACACGGAATGCTCCTATGGCTCCTCGCCCTAAGGGAATCGTCATCTGCTCCACGCTTCCCGTCGTTTTTTGTGCAGCGGAAAACGTACTGTTCCCAGTGACGAGCATTCACTCTCACCGGCCACTCCAAAATGCTTTTCGTCAGCCTCGTCCACTTCGATGCAAGCTCGAACAATATTTACTCTGATGCATTGTCGGGCCGATTCCACTCTGTCATTTTGACGAACTCGATGCGATGTGACAGTGAAGCGAAGAGGACGTCATAAAGACGTCCTCATTGCAAATGAACTGAATGAGATATAGAATGAATCGACAAATTACAGACAAGAAACATTCCATCAAGAACAAGATCCTGCAGAGACAAAGGAGGGGTGATTTAAAAAATGCTTGAAAGTCGATTCAGGGTCGAAAGAGCGGGTATGCGAAGGTTGCGTTGGAGGGGTGCCCCATCCCATACTGGCATTTGGAACGTTGCTTTCCCCTTTTCAATCATTTATTCTGACTCTTGTATTTGACGAGAGACGCCTGGCATATTCCACTTATCTTCCATCGCAATACCTTGTACATTATTACAGCCGATGATGCCAGAGACCCAACGCCCAGAATGAGAAAGGGAAGTGCAACCGTCGCGAATCCGATGGACTCCGGAAGAGGGGCTTCCTTCGATCGGCAGATGGAGTCCAGTGACGGATAGTGTATGGTGGTGATTCGATGGAAAAACCCAACTTCTCTCATCTTCATGATCGCCAGATCGAAGATCCGAGCGTAGGGAAATCCTCGTCTGTATATCAAGAATCTTAGTTCTTTCACGGGAAACGTCAAGATTTTCTTGATTCGGCACACGTCTTGATAGCGCAAAGAGTTTGATGCGGCAAATCCCTCGAAGTACAAGGATCCGCCAAGATATGCTGTGCTATCGCCCAGGACTTCGTCGATCGCAGCCGTATCAGTGGGAATATATGGAATATTCTTATTCCAGGTGATTAGTTTCAAATCCTCATTCCGGAAAAACCCTAGGTTTGTGCCTCTGGTCACGACGGACCAATGAGAAGCGATGAAGCCCTCAACCGACGAGAAGGGGAATAGATTCCGCGATGCGAAACTGGAGGCCAGAGATGCCGAATAGCATGCCATCACCACAAAGAAGGTAGTCGATAAAAGAAACGCTATCTCTCTGCGGGGAACGAACGGTGGATTCTGGCAGAGGGCGATGGAAATGACCGAGAATGTCCAATCTCCGATTCTAGACTGCGAGATGCAGCCTCCAACGAAGATGAAGAAGAGAAGCATCGCCAGGATGACGAGCCATGTCGTCATGCGGAAAGGTGTGAAGAAGACCTGTCGCCACGATTCCTGTTCTCTTGCCTTCCCGTACAGACAGATGTCGTTTTCCATGACGGGCAAGGAAACTCTGAGAACAACGTCTCGATCATAATAAATGGCATACGTGTCGACGGCCACGTCCCTCTCTCCTGTCGCCAGGTATTTCATATGACCGCTACAGGAATTATTTTCTGGATAGCACTCTCCTCCATGAAATTCCTTCTCCACCTTCCAGTCGCAGGTGAAGTTGAGGGTTCGTTCCAATGCGTTCCACATTTCCCCGACGTATCCCCCGGACAATCCCACCGTCTTTCCCTGCGTGTCGTTAAGGTGAATTTTCTGATATGTAGGTGGTCCAGTGACGCATTTCAGTTTGAGTCCTCTGAGATCTCCACGACGAAGGTGGATGTCTCGGTTCGTCTTCATCTTCCAGCGGTCTTCAACATACTCCGCAACGGTATCGATGATTTGAACGTCTGACATGTCCATCTGGTAATGTTCGACGAGACGAGCACTATGACGAGAGAAAGCGAGTTCGTAGATCGAAGACCCAACGCCTACAGTGTATGGACGAAAGGAGAAGTTTTGGATTCCGGCGAAGAGCCACACGCCCCGAGACAGAAGACGGTCAGATTCTTCGGCTGAGAAGTTGAAAGCGACCAGAGGGTGGAAGGAAACGTAGACCGGCTGTGAAATCCATCTCCTGCTATAGTTCTCGCGGTCAATTCCGTTTGCCCCTCCGATGCGGAATTTCATCATGCACGATATCGGCAGTATTCGTGCCAGCTCCTTCAGTTGAAACTCTATGAAAATACGTAATATCGTCCCATAATATTCATCTTCAGAGAAAACAGAAACAAAAAGTACAGAGGAAAGAAAGCACAACAGCCCAAGCAATGGAAGTGAGACATGGAGAATGTTCAGAACTGGATTTTTTCCTCGTGAATCCCCGTCACACGGGAGCTTAATGATGCATACGAGGCTCTGTACTCGGTCCCATTTCTTGTTTTTGTTTTCTTATCATACATGTTACGAGCTTTTTATTCAAAGAGAATTTCTTATTCTGGCCCTTGCCCGGCTCACTCGATGGGCTGAGAAGTATAGGGGACCCCCAATGCATGAAGTCCATGAGGGAATGGATCATTCTGCACCTTTCTTCAAACTTGGAGTCCTCGATCATTCCCTCACCAGTTGGCAAAATTGTGAGTCCTCCTAGATGTTTGCGAGAAGAACCGTTTCATCAAGATTTAAAGAAGAAATTCCAATTTTTTTTTTTAAAACCCGGATAGGATGTGATCGCAAGTAGTTTCTCTCGTTTTGAAATCATGCTAAAATTTGCACCTTTAAGGTCGGATGGTATCATGAACACGGATGGCTAATTATGAAGCCAAGAATGCCTGACCTGCAAAGACGGTGAAAAAACGAAGCAGCGCCATCCCATAAGAAGGACTCGAGGGACTCCCGACGCGAGAACGTGCAGCTCCGAAGTGAGGGCTGATGAACACTGGGCGTCTCACGCGATATGCCTGTATGCGCACGTCCAGTATTCGCAGGAATGGAAAAGGCATGCCCGCATGAATTGTCAAGCGATGAGGAATTGCAAGTTTTTTTTAGTCATTTCGAATTCGCATCTCTTGCAACAAGTAATTTTTTCCTTCGTTGGTCGCGCTTCCCACTCGGCATGCAAACGCATTCATCAACGCGCGCGAACACGCAGCAAGCATGAGATCCTAAGCGCGAAATGTCCGAGTCAAAATCGATAACTTATTCGGCTGATCGGGAATCGATTGATCAGCACTCGGGAATGACGATTTTTGGCCTCATAAGATGGAACCATAACGTCTGTTCCTTCAAAGATGTCCTCAAATTTTAAACCTTGCTTCTCTTAAAATAATTAGATTATGACGTTACGATATAATATTCCAGAAGATGGAAATATTTATTTAGTGAAGCTTTCGTGATCATGTTGTGACCCGTGCGAAGCGCGAACACTTGAATGGACATGCCCCTTAAGAATCGTCATTCCACTGCTGTTTAATAATATTCTCTCTGCTCCGATTGGAAATGCGTTCCGAGAGTGAACGGTTCAGTAGAGTGAAAAAATTCCGTGAACTTTTTTTTCATTAAAGCAATAAATATGTCCAATGCTACGAGTCCGAAGGGAATCGCCATCTGCTCCACACTTCCTTTCGATTTTCGTAGAACAGAAAGTGTCACGTTCGGAGTGAAGAGAAGCCATCCTCACCGGCCACTTCAAGGTGCCTTTTGTCAGCCTCGTCCACTTCCGTGCATGTCCGTACAATATTTACTTGGATGGCTTGTTGGGGCGATTCCACTCTGTCGCGTTGAGGATCTCAATTTGACGCGTGGCGGTGAAGTCTGAGAGGCCACTTTCCTTTCTTTTTCAAGATATGATGGAACCGGAAAGGGAGAATTGTTTGGGATCTGGTCGATCGCGACAAGTGAGGCGATGTCGGTTTTCCTTCTCAACCATCCATCGACAAACTCATAATTAATAAATATCGTAATTTCAACAGCTTTGCGATCTCCACGTTCTCGTTCGTTATGAACGCCTTCATCGAAACCACCGGGGTCACGTGTCGGTTTTCATCATGCAAGTGCGACCCCCCTTGCCTTCAACGAGTCGTGATCCGAATGCGACAAGAGATAAGATCGAAGGATCGTAAACGAGATGGATTCTCATCACTTCGGATTCACTCTTGGATCATTTTCATGGGAATGCAGGGAAGAGAGAACTTTCGATTTCAGTCCATGGTCGGTGAGAAATTGTCATTTGTATTCGTCTGAAGGGTATGGGTTATGAGGGGAAATTGGCGATGCATTATTGACAAGCGGTCTTGTGTCAGTGCTAGGTTTGGTTGCAAAAAGGTGTCTTAATTAGGATTAATGGCAGTCAGGGCCGTCGCTTTCTTTCTCCCGGGGGGGGGGGGGGGGGGGGGGGGGGGGGGTTGGGGGGTTT
>CAJPEV010002140.1:0-49768 GCA_905338385.1 Darwinula stevensoni | reverse complement strand
GGGCGAAATCGCCTCTTGATATCACTAACTCTCCTGACTCCTGACTCCTGACCACGTTGTAACAGCTTTGAAGTTTCAGCATCTACTATGCCGAGTTAATGTTGAAGAATATTCATCACCACATTGAATCAACATTTCCTCAATGTTGAAATGAGACAGGTCTCAACGATGTCCCAACATACAATGTACATGCGCTAATCAAATGGCGCGTGCCGATGAATGGGCATGCACCTTTTGATTACTGAAGCATTCCGTGAATTATCAGCGTGATCTGAACTCCTTCAGCATCGAAATAAAAAGATCCCTCTCGACATAGACTCTATGCCAAAATCGGATAGAGACATCCCGGTCTCGTGTAAAGAGAAAGACAGCAGAGTGATTGCATTTCAAAGAAAATAAGACAAGTAATTCCATGGATCCTTCCACACGATCCGCAGAATCAGACTAAGTTTTATTACAGTGAAGGCGGCGAGAGCTCATTGAGTCACATTAACAAGTGAGCTTCCTTCTTTCTATTCCGTGGCCCAAAATTACCCTGGGTCTCATTGGGTTGGTCTGCCTCTTTCGCCATATATATCCAGGAGTTCAAATACCTTCCCCGGTGTCGTCTGCGGAGAGAACATCAAGTACCGTTCCAAAAGTACTGGGGACGCGTGCCGGTTGCATATATGAGGTAACTCCCTTTGTTGGCGATTTGTCTCCCTTCTCCCTTTGGAGCCAGGAAACCTTTGTTCGATTGTCTCGCGAGATATCTCGCCCGACATATGTTGATATGTTGACCGGACGATGCCCTCGCATGTTTATATTTTCAATATTGGATCAAAGTTGACTAGGCATTGGATTATTAGCATCAACATTGTTGATAACATCTTATCGTTGAATATGCATTGGATCATCAGCTTCGACATCCTGTCAACATCTCAGCGTTAAGTCAATATTGTTTTGCGCGTTTGCTCTTCACCCATGCTCGCAAGGAGGGGATTGACCCAAGGGGGGTCGGAGAGAGGGGGTAAAATCTTGCGCATGTGATGACGTCAGCGAGCCGTTCCGCTATAAAAACGGGCGCTTTGGCTTTGACGACTAAAACTTTCGAATATCGCGCAATATGCAGATGATGAAGCCATATGGCAAACAAACGAGGACTCCCATAAACTAAAAATAAATACGGAGCAAGACTTGAAACAAATAGTGTCCTTCTGTAATAAATGAAGGATACGAATAAACCCACTGCAAACTACACCTATCTTCTTTACATACAAAGTGAGAGAAAGAAAGGATATATCCATTATCTTGAGCGAAGAAGAAGTAAAACTGGAAAAGAAAGCAAAATTCCTTGGAATAACAATACTGGTCTTGGAATAACTTAACATGGTCAACTCACGGCACACATCAACGACATAACAGAAAAAACAAACCAAAGACTGAACCTATTAAGACTAATGCAAGGAGAAATCTGGGGATGCAACTCAGAAAGCACCATGAAACTATATAAACAATTCGTGCGGCCAGTCATGGAATACGGCGCACCGATCATTATAGCAACAAAGCATACACAAATGGAAAAACTAGTAATAGTGCTAAGAAAAGCCATTCGAATTGCATATAAACTAAACCCGCAAACCAGCAAAAACATTGTAAACAGCCTAAGCGCATGCTCAACAATAACAGAGACTCGAATCACTCAGAAAAATATCTAGAAAAGAGAAAAGAAGAAAAATGGTTCACCACATTGGCAAAGAAGTTCTCAAAGCCAAGAACAAAAAGAGTACGTCAAGTCATTGATCCAATAGAACGTGCAAACAGAAAACTTTTAAAATGAACATTTTACTTTTTGAATTGTATGTAAGAAAGAAAAACTTTTCAACTATAAGCAAAACTTTTATCGCTTTTTATTTATTTATTATGATTATGATTATGATTATGATTACAATTTTAAGTATAGATAGACAGATAGAGATTTTAGAAGCATGAAACGTTTTTAAAGCAAGCATGAAAAGGTAATAAACGAAGAAACTAGAGCCAAAGTTGCTGAGGGGGCAATAGCCCGAGCAGCATATGTGGATTCAGAATGAACCACATCACAATCATGTAAAACTTGACGACTCACTACCTCGCTGGTTAAGGCCAAGACAGGTCGCACGCATTGTTTCTCTTGTCTCTCACAGCCGTAATACAAGCTAACTCGCTTTTGTCAGAGCCACCTGGCGGGTAATTCATTAGGTAGAGCCCCCGGGATTTCACTAATATTTGCTTTATTTATGAACCGATTTCCATGAAATTTAAAAAAATGGAAGACCTAAAAGTCAGTCCTAAATTCAACAAATGGAGGACCAGCAAGTTTCATCTCTTGGGAATTAAAACGATAACTTAAAATCATCGGACCGGAAGACCGTCAATGCTCATTATTTAGAGTTAGAAATCCTTCGTCAGAAGATGAAGAGAGTACAGGAGATACTGAAGCTGAGAAAAATTATTTTCACTCAGGTGATGCAAAAAATGAACATTCATCGAAGATCTCCAAGGGAATGTGTCACTATGATTCAAAAACTCGTCCACTAAGGAGTATTAAATACTCAATTGTGGAATAAGTTATCAAAGAAGGACACGGGACAAAGCTGTTGTTCCGGTGTCCCTAATCGATCACTAGGCCATATCCTACCATGATTTGTACGAAATTAAAAAGTAGAGACTAGTTGCCCAGAGAGCATCACTCTCAGTACACCCTATACCATATTTCACCCATAATAAAGTGTATCAAGCAGCAAGTGTGTGGCATCAAGTTAGATACTCAAGAGTTCATCTCACATCAATTCACGACCACCACAAAGGTAAGTGTGCCCAATTCAGATTAATATCATCTTTCATAAAACTGACACCAGCCAGAAAAATACTCGGCACAGAGAGTACTGCGAGTCAAAAGAAAGCTCAGCAACTGAATGGTTAAAGATCGGAACACCAGTTCATCAGATCCCCTGTTATCGAGCAACAGAGGCAGGTAGAGGGAGAGAGGGAAAGAGCAAGCGCCTGAAAAATAACTTATCCCGGCGCCGTAATATCGAGGGGGCCAGGGGAGCACGTGCCCCCCTCCCCCTCCCTAGAATCTCGACAGAGAATAACTTTATGTGAGGATGGGAAAGGAAAGTTATAAATTTCTCTCAGCGTTTTAACTCTCATCTTGCTGATGCATCGAAAATACACGAGACTACCGTTGCATCAGGAGCTTCAAAGCTCACGGGAGCCACAGGTCAGCGAATAATGCCAGGAAAGGAAGGAGAAGAGGGAAAAAGACAACGAACGAAAGGAAAAAAGATCTTGCAGAGATGCGTCTCATCCTGCATTTGACTGTCGCCCACGCTCGTTCTTTCCCTCTGAATAATCTCCACTTCTTTTTCTTGCTAAATACGCTCTATCCTTGTGACGGGCGAAATTGGGGGAATTTTCCTCTATAGCCTCTGATGGGTTTCGGTAGAGGTGGGGAAAATTCAAGTTCCGAGAAGTTGTTGACGGGGATAATTGAAATGAAATTCTTGCATCTCGTAGTCTACCTGTTTCAGTTTCTACCTCTCCTTTACCTATAGGAGGCTCTTTATTCATCTTGTTTTGGATACATGCAAATCCTCTGCTGGAAGGTCACATAAGAATCTGTGAATGTCGTGCTTTGAGATAAAAATTGAATCCCTGGAACGGGGTTAAATATTTGCCCAAAAGAAGTTACAGCAAAAACAAGTCGACCACAATGGTGTTTTGTCCTCGTAGGTTATGCAGGGGAGACTGGGATAACGTAGACTACTTAGTTGTTATAGTTTCAGTTTGTGTTTCCGTCTAGGTGGAAGATGAAAAGATGAAAGCAAAAACTGAAGATACTTAGAGTAATTCACTTTCCTTGTGTTTCATTTGTGCTCTCTCTCTCGGCCAGTTGAGCACGACGACAGAGATCTGCAGGCTGCATGATTCCATTCGAGTTAGATCCTTCGACCAGTGGTGCTCCCTACGATCACGCGCACCTCCTATTGTGATTAACTTTCCGTGGCCCCTTAATGCTACCCAAAGAGTTTCATTACCATATCTTCATTTTTCAGCCTAGTCGAGTCATCTAAAGCGCGTAAATTGCTATATTACATACTTACCCAGCATGAAACCTGGGAGGAGTCTAACATGTCTTTCCCTCCCCCCCCCCCTTCTTTTCAATTACTAATCTTTCTGAAGAGGCTTTATGCAAAATAAATCCTTATTCAGGTGAAAATCCTTTAAGCATCATACAAAAACCCTTTCTTTTGACTGGTGGGAAAAGTGAGAAAGTACTTTATTTTTCATCGATTATACTAAACCAACTTGACTCTGAGCCCATGTATGAGGAAGAGAAAGCCTCTTTTACGGATGGGATGAGCGGGGGATGAGCATTCCCCCTTAAGGAATTCTTATTCAGACAAGGACGGGAGAGAGAAGACCAGAGAAGAGAGAGGAACCAGACAGTGTCCCCCTTCCTTCCACCGCATGGAAAGAACGACTTAATTCAGGATTGGTTTAAAATTTTCTGTTTGGCATGAAAAAAAATACATTATCTAATAAGCCACACTGCCTCCAAGATGGCTCATCGAACGGAGAGAGACATCAAGCGGAATCTCACCAACACTAGGACACAAGGAAATTTTTGTTTGCAGGCGCACGAGGTTGATCAATTGTTGAATTCTCCTCCGTCTACAGCAGATAGATATTTGCGTCAATTTCAATACGATGGCCAGCATATAATCCATTCGAAGGAACTACATAGAGGTCTTAGAAATCTCTGTACACTTTCTCGATGTAATGAGTGCCATGTTAGAGCCAGAGAACGAAGCTGTCTTCATTATGTATGGCTCACCGGCTGTCTTCATTATGTATGGCTCACCGGCTGTCTTCATTATGGACAACTGTATGGCTCACCGAAGATTAATTCCCTCATTCCGTGTCATCAAATTTCTTCTTCCATATAGTCCCTATTTGAACCCTATTGAACTCATTTTCTCTCCATTCAAAGCAGGTGGTCAAGAGACAGCTGAGTTCTCTGTCAGCTCGAGCTGCTGTTTGAGGTGTGCCTTTGGCACAATATCGCAGAAACATTCTTGATTAAATTGTGGATGACGCAATTGAGAGAGACCACACTATCGATTTATGCCGCAGAGCATATCAGCATTCCTACGATTACATAAATAGATCATTGAAAAGAAAAGTAATTTCTGATGAAGTCGTTCTTTTTCATGCTGAGGAGGCAAAGGGACTTTTTCTTCACTGGCTTGCGTCTCCTTCCTTCCCTGTCTAGACATGAATTCTTTGAGGGGGAATGCTCACCCCTACTCATCCTATCCGTAAAGGAGGCTTTCCCTTACTCATTCATGGGCTCAGAATCAAGTACTAAGTTTCTTTGCTGCGATATTGGCCTTCTTCGTCTTTTCTCATCCTCACAATTACTTTTATGAAGACTCTGGGGCTATGCAATTTTGATGCCTGTGAGCAGCGAGAGCGAACTTCTCATGCTTGCAGAGAACGAGATCTGGACGGTTTCGATGCATCCAGGAACAGAAAGATCAAGGGATGTGGATGGCTGCATTTCCTGACGGGATTCGCCATCTTAAAAAAAAATTGTCTGGATGTTCCCAGGAGATTCCATTTGAAATCGGTTCGGAAAAAGTAAAACCTTGATAAGGAACGGAATGAAGCGCGTGGGATCGTGACCTCGAACAAGACTTTTCAAGCGTAAGAATTAGCAAACATACATAAAAACCTCATAAATAAAGATTAAACTATAAAAAGTGCATTTGGATGAGATCTTCTAATCCTATTGTTCTATCTACGAGAAGCAATAGTCTTATTAATGAGAGCTAAGCGAAAAAATAATTATCTGCCCGCCATTGAGATTCGAACCTGACTCGAGGAAAGTAACTTCAAACCATCTAAACTGGATTTGCAGGGTGTCCGTTTCATACGATGATAGTTTCCATGGGCCCAAGTTAATAAAAATTTCTACAACCTCTTGATCAATTAGGATAGCCATGGGAGAACGCCTCTCTTTTCACTTTTTCAGATTTTCGCACCCTGTGAAAAAAAGGTGAGGTAATTTTTCTCTCTGTGACGTAGTCAACTGCTTTACCAAGATACAAGGTCATGCCAGTGATCGATACTGAGATACTCATCCCTCAGAAGCGGAAACAATTTATTAGGCTCCCAGTTCTTTTCTCCTTTGTCTGTAAATACAACCTTGAACAATCCACTCCGGTTACGACCCAGGAAGAACATAACATTGAATAAAAACTGGGTCAGCATCTCCATCCGGAGGTTGAATTGGCATCCAATCGATGTTGGTTAAAAGGCGAGATGATGGAAGAAGTGGCTGATGATCTGACAAGAGGGATAGCACGCAGTAAATTTGCATTTGTAAGATTTTCGCCCCTCCGTCGAGCAAAATTGGGCATCGTGCTGGTCTCACAATCCGACCGATCTGCGAGTATGAACAGCCGTTATCTTCTCGTCCATTAAGTGCAAAATTCCTCGGCCCTCGGAAAGAGCGACAGGAGACCCTCTGAATATCAGGATTGTTTTTGATGAATTGATGGATGAATAATTGAACGGAATGGTTCCCAAGAGGATGGCAATTTAACGCCAGTTATAAGTTCTGGTAAAAATGAGGAAAACTTTCTAGAATTGCCCTTAAGGCTTGCCGAAAGGTTCGCCCCGATGCACAGACATCCGGGAGATTGCATAATCAAGGCGCTTCGATTCCTCAAAGAAAGGCCGCTCACTGAAATCGAAATGCGCATTTTTAAGTGATTCTCTTCTCAACCTCTCTTTTTACTGCCAGGGACTTACGGCATCCATATTTATGAGTCATCGTCGAATTGGTTTTTGATCGAAGAGGAGCTCCTCAAGGTGGAGCCGGAAACTCTGTTCCAGCATTTGGCACAGATGTGCCAGGTTGCGGCAGCTGAGAGACTGGCAGATGGGGGTTTGCACCATGTGGATATGACAGCTTTTTGGCAGGTACTTAATGCGCATCGATGACGATGAAGACTATAAGTCTCGTATCAATGGAAATCCCTTTTGAGGTTGAGACTTTGAGTTGACTTGCAGTTGCAGGAAATGTTTAGCAGCCACGTTACTACGGAATTCTTTTCTGCCTTGAAAGATAAGAATGGGGAGAATTTTATTTGGTCTCTGCTTTTAAAAATGAAAGAAAATAAACTGATTTGAATTTCATATATTTACTTCAAATCTCAAATACCGTTTCAGACATGGCTGGTTTCAAATACGATCCAGCTCTTCGAACGTCAGTATTCGTAATGTAATTAGAAAGAAAATTCGAAGCATCTTACAGATGCATGACAGCAAGTACTGCACTGCAGGGATCAGCGGAGTCCATCAGTACCTTTAGTATTCAAATGTTTTTTTCATAACTCCCATGTTATGAGCTGCATCGCAGTCAGAACTGAGTTCCATAATCAAGAGATTATGGAAATGAAAAAGTGGGCGTAGTTTAAACTTTTCTAAAATGTCGCCTGCATCGTTTTCAAGGCTTTATTCACCACACTCCCAGTGCGTTTCTACTGGTTAAAATTGTTCCGCTCAATTTCCCGAGGCCATTGTCTGCTTTGCATGAGCCTGTGGTTCCTCTTGGTAAGGCGCAAGACCGTGACATGTATCGTAGATCGATAGGGAAGAATGAGTGGGAAACATTTTGAGTGATGAGGAAATAATGCCAAAAGGCATTTCTTCCACTTTGACTTCAACTGCGAGTATCCTTTACATAAGACTTTCGGCCGTCTGGCCTCGAGAAAGGCCAAAGCCAGGCTTAGCCCCAGCCTAAGCCAGGCTTAGCCCCAGCCTAAGCTAGGCGTATGGTCTTCCAATTATTTATGTGGGATCGTCTAAAGGCCTTTATTACCTCATTAATGCGCGCGGTGTATGAATTTTATACTCGACTTCGCGAGTTCCAAGTCGTGCAAACCTTGGGCATTATTGTGCCTCACTTCGCAGATACGCTCTCATCCTCAGCACTGCCGACGCTACAGACTTCACAATGCAAGGTTCAAGGGATAGTCCACATTTTCACAATTTGAATTGTCAGTCACTGCCGAAAACCGCGTATTTACTCATGCTAATGAGTGGAGAGGGGAAAACCAGGGCCGTTTCTAGGCATATTGGCGCCCAGGGGCCTTTTTCACGAAACTTTATCTTTATTTCGGCTATATTTCGACTTTATTTCTTCTTTAACTCTATTTCGGCTATATTTCGACTTTATCTTTTCTTTAACTTTATTTCGGCTATATTTCGACTTTATTTCGACTCAAAATAAAGAAAAAATAAAGACACCTTTGGAGGTCTCTCTATCTCGACTTTAACCTCTCTGAGGGCTATGGAAACTCACCTATGCGTATTCTTAATAACATGCCCCAAGCGTTGCATGTGCATTCTTTCTGCCACTTGTGACTTACCGCTCTCCGTGTGAACACGGCCATGGCTGCAAGACTTCATCTAATTCGAAGGCAGCTTCGTCGGGAAAGAGTACTTTGCGACCGATTCCTGGCCACAGGCTCCATCTAATATGATAGGAATGGAAAGGCCATGACCATTACCGAGCATGGAGTGGATGGAGCCTGTGGTCAGGAATCGAAGTGCCACACATACTATCAGCTGCATTGGTAGTGCTCCACTACGGGCAGTACCCCTTTGTATTTTCGCCTGGACTAGGACACACATATATCCAAGAGGAGACTCCGTGAGAGTTTGAATCTGCTCTCGAGTCCTTCATCGTCGTACTCTTCCAAGGGGCTGTTTCGGTCGCAAAGTACTCTTTCCCGACGAAGCTGCCTTCGAATTAGATGAAGTCTTGCAGCCATGGTCGTGTTCACACGGAGAGCAGTAAGTCACAGGTGGCAGAAAGAATGCTTGTGCAACGCTTGGGGCACGTTAATAAGAATACACACAGGTGAGTTTCCGTAGTCCTCTGAGAGGTTAAAGTGGAGATAGAGAGACCTCCAAAGGTGCCTTTATTTTTTCTTTATTTTGAGTCGGGATAAAATCGAAATATGGGCACGTTAATAAGAATACACACAGGTGAGTTTCCGTAGTCCTCTGAGAGGTTAAAGTCGAGATAGAGAGACCTCCAAAGGTGTCTTTATTTTCTCTTTATTTTGAGTCGGGATAAAGTCGAAATAGAGTTAACGAAGAAATAAAGTCTAAATATAGCCGAAATAAAGTTAAAGAAAAGTTAAAGAAATTTCGTGAAAAAGGCCCCTGTATCGCCTACATTACACTTCCTGGATATGAGGTAAGGGCTTTGCATAGCCCGAATACGCTACCAAAACACTTTTTTTTTAAAGTAGCTTAAAATATCATTTAAATATTCATGTGTACTATGGTGTGCATAAATGTTATGGTATTCTAGCTCTTCCTGCAGGCTTCAGATGTCTTAGAAGAAGTTCTGCTTCCTCAGTAATCGATAAGTAAATAAAACTGGAAAGAAACGGCAGTTCTTGGTTCCAGAGCCAGCTCGACGGTATTTGAAAATCTATTTTCTTTTGATTATCGGTAAATAATTGAATCGACGGAATGCAGTCTCCCTTTGAAAGCATGAAAGTCACCTTCAGAAGTCTCAAACGCGAAAAGAAACTATCCGGAATGTAGCCGCGAAGAAACCGACGATATCGGTGACGTCACGCTCATCACCGCTCTCGTTTTCCGCCTCGGACAGATAGGCATCGTTCCTTCTTCTCGACCCCCAGTACCCCCCCGATCCCCCCCCTTCCTCCGTGCGGCGTGGGAGTCGAGACCCTGAGTTGCGGTTCATCGATCAAGGCGCTCGAGGTGGAACCCAAGTTCGTCCGCCTCTGCCGGCCCGTGTAGCTTGGGTCTGAGTGGGTGGGGGAAATCCATTATTTTGGATCAGGTTGAGCCGAAGACGATACCCCGAGCCATCGATTTTGCTGCTTCTTCTTTCTCTCGCGAAAGTGTGTCTTACCTTCCTCTCCTCATATGCAAAAATAACGAGACTCGGAGAGAAATTCTTGAGAAGAATGCAAGAGAGTTGCGATTGAAGGGGGAAGAGAAGGGGAGGGGGGAAGGGGGGTCTGCCCTCTTTGCTTTTCAGATATATGCACCATAGTGTTGTAATTTTAGCCCTGGGGCCAGAGCGTATTCACCCACTCTGGGTGAGCCGGGAACATGCGAAAGAGATTAATCATTTTGGAAGCTCCTTTCCCCATCCTGATCGATAGTAATGCGGTGACGTTTTCCTCTACGTCTCTGTTCGCCGGTTGTTTCTTCCGATGAGCATGAGCATTTTCTTTCGTTTATGGATCTGCCAGCCGTGCGATCGCCACGAGAATCGGAAAAAAGTTCATATATTATGGAAGCTCGTGAGAGTGGACCTTGAAGGTATGCTGACGCGAGAAGTTTTTTTATAAAGTTTTCTGACCATTATTCAGAGCAATTTACCTTTTCATCCATGGGATGTACTTACTTAATCACTTCAGATGGAGTAATCATGTCCATCGTCGTGAAATCGTGAGATTGAACGTCGTGGACAGAACTCCTCTCGACGTCCAGTCCTCAGCCTTCAACGCTGAGTATAGTCCAGGCATTCAGGAGCTCAGGAGATGGCATGCAACAATCCGTCTGGGCGACGGAGGGGGGGAGAAGGGGGGTGGAGGGAGGATGGGTTACCTGGTGTTCACTATTGTTATATGTTGGGATGCAGTTATGGGCCTCAGTGCCTCTTGCGTCTGATTCCTCATCGTGTCGTATCGAATCCACTACTTCATTAATAGCCTAAACGTTTTGCCGTTTAAAAGCTAGTCGGAAACTGCAGTATCGGCATATCGGCCTGCCGGGTGAGTATTTGGGCACTTGGTAATAGGGTCGATGATGGATGCAAAATATACAGTACCATTTCCTTAATATTTACTATTTATTGTATATAATAGTGTATATTAATACCACTATAAAAAATAGAAACTATATTGTTTTTATTTTCCATCTCACTATGTTCACTATTTTCTATTTTCGGATAGTTTTATCAGCAACACATTATTATTATTTTTTTAAATAAAATAGGTTCCAGAATACAGGGTGCAACGAAAAGACTCTCGACTTTGAACTCGCTCTTACCTGGAGATATCATATTTTAGTGAAACAAGTGCAGTCTCGAGTCAAATTTCTCATCGTTCAGCGAGGACAAGTTAGCGGCTACGGAAAGCGGACTTTTTTTTCCGTGGGAGACGAATCTCCGAAATCTGTGGAAAATCTCTGAAAGGGCATCTAGAATGCAAAGGAGACGTCTGAGACGGTGTGATAATCGTGTTTCATCGGCCCCAACAAATTTCAGGAATTTTATCGATGACTCAAAATTCTCCGAATTTGAGGATGATCTCGGTACATTTCAGCTCGTCGTGCCTCGTGGAACTGTTGGGTGATTCCTCGGGATGATGCTTCAGGTGATTCCTCGGGGTGATGCCTGTCACCCGTCGCAATCTCCCGTTTTTCCCCGCGACTGTTAATGAAGTCTGAGAGTTGTGATTTCCGTTTCGATCGTTGCCTGACTATCATTTTGTTCTTTTTGGTGCGTTCGTAAATCCTTTTGCGATCTGCCCGAGAGTACGAAACACGAGACAGGTTAGTTTCAGTAAAGCAGGAAGATAAATAAGGAAAAGAAACAAAGTGCACGGAGGAGAAAGGACATGTCGCCATGGTATTAAGCGAGTTTCCTGGAAGTCCCACCTACCTTCATCCGGCTCATCCTGTTACAGACGATAGACGTCATCCCTCGAGGAGATATCAAGGATATATCATCGATAACCGAAGACGACATCCCTTCTTCGCGGCTTGTCCTCGCTCATCTCTCTCCTTCCTCGACAACCCCCTCCACTTTCCCCCTCCAATAACCGGTATTTATGCGAACGGCTGGACGCTTCTCGCTCTCTGTGCACTTACATCGATGCACTTACATCAGTGCACTTACATCGAAGCGATCCCAAATGGAATTTTAGTGTGATGCACGATGCCCATGCCCTCTGCTCCGTTCGAATCAGGATGCGACGGGGCGAGCCTCTTCCCTTTATCATCGTTTTCAATCTCCCTTCTGAGGTTACGAGGGGCACGAGAGAAATTCCCGGATTAAAACGATCCAGAAAATGGAATAATGTATTCATTGACTCGATTTTGTAGCTTATTCATACGTGGCTCTGAGGCATACAAATTTCAGCCATCAATCGGGCAAAATTTTAAAGCCACCAGCAAGCCAGTCCTCAGGTGGATCTCATTAGATAATTATTGACCCAGCATATATTTTTGCCTACATATACAGGGTGGGGCAGAAGTCGCACACCATTGGGGATTTCACCGTTCCGCTAAATTTATTCTTGTTTCTTTCTTTGTAGGTAAGTGATGGCAGCGAAATAACAAAAGACGAGAGGGTAGTGCAGATATGTTCAAACATCAAATATAAATAAATAATGGCAAACGATTCGAACATTTACTGCAATTTACCCTATGGTGCGCGACTTTTGCGCCACCGTAATACCATAACACGCTTGATGAGGTGGTTTTCATACCAAATGCCCTCAGTATACTCGTGTTGACACATTCTTTCCTTACATGATAAACTACCGGTCAGAAACGCAATTGTCCAAGTATACCTGACTTCGTGCGACCTGACACGAGGCTCCCAAATGCATCTTACCTCAATTCGGTGGATTATTAAGTAAGGAAAGATTGTGTGAACACGTGTATACTGAGGCTATTCGGGATGAAAACCACCTCATTGAGCGTGTTAATGAAGCTTGGTAACTCCTGGATCAAGCCGAATTAACAGAGCGATCGATTTGTTCAGATGGCGAGTTGTGATGTGCATTGATCAAGATGGGGGACACTTGAAAATTTTCTGTAATTGCTGAAGATTTATTGCTCAAATTAAATATACATTTTTGACATGAAGCAAAGCTCTATGTAGAGTTTCACTGTTATTTTATTTCATCTAGTTACCACTAGATGAAATAAAATACCAAATAAAATTTAATCGATGTCTTTGGGATCCAAGATTTTTTTTGGACCACCCTGTATATACAATTATACCCGGCAGTCTAAAAAAAAAAGAAGACACGCTGAATTTTGTAAAAGTCTTCTTCTTCGCCAAAAACTGACGTTGCTCTTTGCTTCCACGTCGAGTCTTCATCAGTGTGTCCAAATGAATTGGATTGAAAATGGCTCGACAAGAAATGAGATACACGCAAACGTTTGCACTAATTAACGTGACTGCCGCAGAACATCATCTCAGCCAGAAAATTAGTTGGGCTTCAAGAGGAACTAACGCTAGAAAAGGAGTCCGGAAACTTTTGAATAGCCCTTAGTAGATGTTCCTGATTTCTTCTCGTGCTGCTGTTACGATCGAGTTGGAAAAATCAACCACGCTCCACCTTATCGATCCGCTTAATGACGTTTGACGCGTGGATGAGATCCCCCTCCCCCTTCCCCTTTCCCCCCTTCTCCTTCTTCCTCCTCCCCCCCTCCTTCTCCTTCCCTCCCCATCTCTCCCCCCTTCTTTACGCTAACGTTCTCTCCAGCGAATGGAGTGAGAAGGCGCGTAGACTCGCATGTCTCCCGTTCTTCAGCCGGCATTCTCGCGGAGATTGCGCTCGGTGGGAAATCGTTGAGCCACCGAGGCTCTAAAGACATCTTCCATTGATTGCTCGAAGGACACGTGGGTCATTCCATTTCCTATCGGAAAAAAATTGGTTCGTCGACCGACACCGATTCTTCTGATTTTTTTGTGATAGGTATTTCTGATAGGAGTCGCTTATCTTTTCTCCCAAATATTTCAGACGATTAGTATAAGCTGTAGAATTTATATTTTTGAGGAGCGGGGTCTACTTCGGCAGAGGTCGGTTTCCCTGGAAGGCTTGTTTCTGTAAAGATTTGCAATGGTAGCAATTTCATGATGGTCTCATTTCAAAAAGTAGACCAAGGGAATTCTGAAAATGGTTTTATAGTTGAAGAGCAGTGATAAAGAAAATAGGCTCTGTGAAACTGACCTTTTTTTTTGGCAAAGAGTGACACTTACCAACCAATCATTGTAAATGTTAATTTGCCGAAACCGCAGTAATGCATGTGCCATTAGCACTGTGCTTCCAACCTCTCTCTGACAAATATTTGGGCTATTTTTTAAATATGTAATTCTTTTTTTTTTCGCAAATAACCACATTTTGAAAATTGTGAAATTGCCAAAATCGTCTTGCCAGTCCTACGGTCTGCTTGATCTGACTGTCATGAAAACAACCCTCACTGATTTTCCTTAAGATATTCTTTAAAAATTTTCAGGGCATCATTCTGAATATGAATTATTTTTATTGATAAACTGAACCCATGTCCTCTTGGCAATATTCTTACTCACAAGCTTTGCAGATTTTCGTTCAACATTTGATAGTAAACCCAATGTCCAAATTTCGCGAAATGCCACGAACATGGCTCAACATAAGCTTTTTGAGCAGGAGTACCAAAGTCTTGGATAGGTCCAACTACAGTGGTCTAAAAAAAATCTTACCATCCAAGGAACAGTTATTTTATTTTCTTTATTTTCGTTATCATGCCGAAATGAAAATTTCCCAAAACGTTAAGCTCCCCCCCTTGAAAATCGCACAAAAATCGATCGTATCTAAAGCGAGAATGTAGAAAAACAAAATCCACAAGTTGAAAATTCAGTTATGCGAACTCGTCGATGATCAGCAAAAGTACATATCAGTCCCAAAAATCGAGTGCAGAAAGGACTCAGTTATGGAAAACGTTATAAAACGTCTTAATTAAATTTTCGAGTCTCATTTTCAGTCTCTCGTGTCTCGCTTCAAAATTCATCGGCTTTTGCTTATTAACAAAAGAGAGCTTAATTTTGCCTCTAACTGCCTAATAATTTTTTTCAGTTCTGAGTAATACGTTAATCATGCATTGGTAACTTTTCAATTAGAAACCTTTGGTTTCCCCTCAAATCACAACTTTCTGCGACTGGAAAATGGAGCTGTTAGGTCAAAATGAGTTATTTCAACGTTTGATAATCGTGGAATGAATTCGCCTCATTTTTCTGTCACGTTCATATGGGCTGAGCCCTTTCCACGACACTGGAATTTCGCAAATATCTTCAAGAAAACTCTAATTACGCCAGGTCCGCAATGACGTGCCAATGTGCATCGGGGAGATCCACAAGCGAAAATGAGAACGTTGGCCAAGTGCTTAAAACTTGAGATATGACGACACCGTTCGAAGGTAAGAAATGATCTTAAACCTCAGATCGTGAAAAAAGCCGAACAAGACTGAAAAAATGCAGTTAATAGCACAGGAATGGACGAAAGTAGTTAAAACGTTCACTATCATGCGCCCCATAACTTTGACAATACATTGTATTTTATTAAATGTGATTTTAATTAATATCAAGGAGGGATGATGAAATTCAGCGGCATGGGCTAAAGGTTCTTTTTAAGCAGGTGTCAAAACTTATCTGCCCAAACTGGCTTTTCAGGGTCGCAAAAGCGTGGTAAATTCCAAAACTTCTTGTAGACATACTGGTCAAGGCCAGTGATAATGTAGGGCAAGGGGATGCCATGAGGGAACGTTCCTAGCCATGAACTGCTCCTACTTCTACCGTATGAAACGGAATACCGAATGAATGAAATGGAATGGTTCTTCACAAGCAGAATGTCTGTTGGTGTCTCTAAAAAGGGACCAGTTTTTTACACAAACTCCAGAGAAACTTTCAATCCAAATCACTTCCAGTGTGCATCATGTGGCTAAAAGGGATCTTCATGTGCAGTAGGAGAATATGAACTCAAGAAATTTTATTGTAAAGACTGAAGCTTTATTAGACAAGTTGTCACTTCCTTACATACAGTAGTAATGACAAATAAGTACCAGCTGACTGCATATAGAAGATGCGTCTATGTATAATGAATGTATATCTACACGAATTCCCTTGGTTCATTTCCGTACATCCACGGATCTTGATCAGAGCAGCAGAGGAACAGAGAACAGCAAGAAAATTAAAAAAAGTAACTCAAATGAAAAGAGAAGGCAAAAAGCCACCTTGGGAAAATATGTGACTGGAGGTGACCTAAAGCCAGCATGAATGAGCATGACATCTCACATTATCAATCAATCCAACCCCTGATCACTTTGAAAAATCAAATAAATATTTGGCAAGAGAAAACAAACAAGCTATGCACCTAATGCGAGATGAAGAAAGAGCCAAAACAGAAAAAATCACAATGGAAACATATCCATCTACAAGATACTGAATCCAAGCACAGGAACATTTTAAAATTTTCTTGCTTTTTAGGTCTGAGTGGGTGGGACACGGTGCAGAGGCAGCTTTAGCAGCAAACGACACAGCAGAGATGAGGCTTTAGCATGGTGCGGGAGCCACGAGCCCTTTTCATTCCATCTGTGCCATTCCCCAAGTCTGTTGATGGCAGGAGAATGGACAATGTGGGGTAGAAGGCACAGGACAGAAGAAGTGGCTCCCGGGCCAATGCCTGGCCTCAAGCAAATTCCTTGCCCTTTACACAGGTGACCTTTGTTTCTGGAGGAAGACAGCAAAAGCCTGTCGGATCAAGGGGGAGATGGAGTACGAAAGCAAGGATAACAGAAAGAGGATGCTGGATAGATCTCTCGCTCACTCTCACAAAACAAGGCAATGGCTTCTTAGTTTTTTCTTTCTTTTTTTTTCGCAGGATGAGAAAAATGTGGCAGTTTTGAGAGATTGGCCGATGCCGAGGAACGAATATCTGCACATACGCTCCTCGTATGAAGAAAGAGAGAAGAAACAAGTCTCCCTCTTCATGATCTCACTTTAATTGATAGCTCACTCTCACACCAACCCAATGAGGAGGGAAGAGAGAAGTCTCCCCTTCAACAGACTCACCTAAGCACACACGAGAAGTAAACCCAGCATCACCATCATCACAAGTGCTTGAAACTTTTTGAGGGAGAGGCAAGGTCTTTTTTCAGGGGAAAGAATGTAAAGCCAGTTGATACTCATATCCTGGAATACTATGACAGAATCATCTCTGTCTCCCTCTTTTAGAGAATTTTTTTTCCTGTTTTCTCTCCACACTAGACACAAAGAACACACATGTGGTCCCAAGAAGAAATCGATCGACAGTGTTGGTTTTTCCGCAGCATACCAGTGGAAAAAATGTTGCTCTTTCATCCGCTCTCGCTCGGGACAAATTTTGTCTCATCAACTGAGTCTCCTTTTTTTTTTTGGTCTTGCTAGGCTATGTAGATTCCATGACAGAAGGAGAGGAAACAAAGACCAGTACTGAGACCAGACCAGGCAAAGCAGTACACAGCAGCGATGGAACTGGACAGACGGATTGGCAGAGGAGAGAATAAGGAACTCAATCAAACTCCCTCACATACACTTGGTTGAAGTCAGTCAGAGTTTCTCTCTCACATGCACAGACAGAGAGGGATGGCACAAAACAATCTGTCTTTCTCTCTCTCCCATACTTAACGCAATAGTGACTTTTTTGTGGTATGTAATAGGAAAACCATCCTGTCTGTCTCCTCGTTTTCACTCGGAATGAACCAGACGATGGTGAACATGCGATGCACACATGCATGTTGCACGAACAGCACACAAAGCACACACGTGTCTCATAACTCGTCTTGTGCTGCACTGTCATCGCTGTCACATCAGGTCCATCATTGGAGGATATCTGGGAGGCTGAATCTAGTTCCAGATTTTGAGGAAGGAATCCCAGGAGCCTGTGCACACAGCCATTCCATCCTCTGTTACCCCCAGGCAACTCACTCGGTTATCATGCCCAGCTAACACACCTGAAACAGCAATACAAGTCATCAGTAACTTTTTCTAACTCAAATAAACCAGTGCCAAAAGCTGCATAAAAATAATATTATTGACAACACTCTGGCTTTTTGTATTGCTCTTTTTCATATCAGCTTCTTCAGCTTTCACTTTAAGGATCAGCAACTAAGAATACTGGAATTTTCCTGAGGAAAGAGAGCTGTATGTTAGCATCAGCATTAGCTTTTGTGGTAGGTAAGAACTTGAACTCTGGATACTTCATGTCATCACAGAGGCTATCATCAAATATTCCAATTTTTTTTACACAAATGTGACACTACTATCTGTCAGAACTGTTGGATTAAGGGATTCAGATGCAATTTTTGCTTGAGTGGTGGGTATATTCACCTCATAAATCACCTTTACACAGTAGCCATCTTGAATACTGGAATATTTTGCCAAATATGCACTTCATCTTATGATAGAAATATCTCCTAAATCATTCTCCTTTCTCCTCCAGCAAGAAAGATTTTTCCTTCTTAAAAAATCCTTATATTACCTGTCAGACAAGGTAAGGGGTAAGTGACAGCTAATGGGGTCTAAATAACAGATCACAGAGTAAGCCTTTTTTTGTTTGTTATATTTGGATCAAGGCATATGGAGGATGATTATGATGCCAACTAGCTATCAAAATGATGGTATAGTAATTAATGACTTCAGTCATATACACCAACCAATAAATTTGATTAATCAAAATATGATTTACAATTTCCATGATAAATAAATCATTAGGAGAAACATGAAAGGCAGATAGATAGAGTAGAAGGGAAGGGTAGTGCGTGGGGGGAAGACACACCAGCACGTTCGGCGCGAAGGGAATCCCAGACGTTGCAGTTGAAATCATCATAGCCAGCAAGTAGGAGACGACCAGACTTGGAGAAAGCGACAGATGTGATGCCGCAGATGATGTTGTCATGTGAATACATTGCCAACTCCTGGTCTGCTCTGATGTCAAACAGCCGGCAGGTTGCATCATCTGAGCCCGTTGCAAATGCACACCCATTTGGGAAGAACTGCAATGGAAGAGAATGGATACCAATCCAATCATCAGCACAATCAAAGTGATGAGAAGTGAATTTGCTATATGAAACTCACAGTAACAGCATTGATGTCTGACTCATGTCCTGGGAATGTTTGCCTACACATCCCATCTCGTATATCCCATAACTGCAACCAAAGAGAAATGGATGACATCATCAAACCTGTTCAGTAGAATATTCCCAAAAACCTAACTACAATCAAACTAATATATTTCAAGAAAAAGGGTTGAAGAGAAAATAGGACCTAATCATAGGAAATCAAAGTGGGTGATAGGGTAGGGGTGTACACAATACAAGTATCAGTTTTTCTCAACAAATCTGATAAGTGGAGTTTGGGCAGTTGAATACTTGAACCAGTCAGCACCTCCCTGTTTCTCCTGTCCTTGCAGATCATGAAGTTTTTATCTGAAGTCCTAATGTAAGCCTGAGTCTATGTTTAGTTTTACATTTCAACCTATTCTTTGGCTCAATGCCAATGAATGCATGAATTTGAGTCCTTGATTCCATGCCTTTGTGAAATCTGAATCTAATTATTATCCAACTCCAAATCTATAGGTAAATATTTGCTCTCTCTTGATGTGACAGTAAGGCTTTGGTGCTTCCATGACAGGTCATGGTGATGATCATGTTAGACACCTTGCTCTTTGATTCACTCTTGGAATTGTATCTCTCCAGGTACTGAATTGTGAAATCCTGTTTTTAAAAAATAAATTTCTTCTTAGAGTTCCTTTGGTTGAGACACTTCTTTCTGTATTTCACAGAAGAAAGTAGCACCACTCAAAAACTAATGTATGTGTATTGCAGTTCTACATTGGAGGAATACAAAAATTAAACCTCCATGTAACTTGATAGATGATCAAAAGTTGTTGTAGGTCTGCAACTCAGGTACATTTAGTAGAATAGGTTAACCCTATAAGTGAGTCTTTGTAATTGTGTCCTTTAAGTAAGATGATCACTGCTTTCCAAATAGGCTTGGCTACAACCATGTTCCTTGGATGTGTAACATCCCATGGAAGTACAATTTTTGAAAAATTCTGGAGGTCCAGGAGAGCAAGTCAAAGTTGGGTGAATATGTGTAAACCCATAAATTCTTCTGAATTTAATTTTCCTTCTGAATGACAAAACTTAAGCAACAATGACCAGGTTTCTAGTTGCAATACCCAAAACTGCACTGTGAGCCTTTCATTTGACACTCTTCCAAAAGATAATAGAGAACATGCACTTCTAAATCCTATAAATGAAGTCAAATTTACTTTTACATTCAGTGAAAGGAACACTGGGAATATGTAAATGAAAACAATTATCAAAAAGTTGTTGGGTTTTTAGGGGTATTTAGATATTTAAAAGGTATTTTCTAATGAGTCATAAGCAAATGTTATCCAAAATATAAATCCAAGAGAGATTTTGAACTGAGATGCCATATATGAGTACTAAAAAAATAGTTGGTGAAAGAAAAACCTTGGCAGAAGCATCACAGGCTCCTGAGACAAAAGTCCTCATATCAGGGGATAGGGAGAGAGACATCACATCCCCTGTATGCCCGGTGAAGGATGTTGTCTGCTGTCCTGTCTCTATGTCCCATAGACCACTAAACAAAAAAAACAAAAAAATACATATATATATATATATATATATTTTTAGATATACATTTATTTAGATATACATTTTTTCTGTCACCCTTGAAGATTCTTAAATCTCTTCAAGAATTGGACTCATAGAGGAGTGAAGACTCACCAAGACATGTCTCCTGAACTGGTGACGATCTGATTATCATCAAGGAACCGACAACAACTCAGGTATCCCGTATGCCCAGGCAGTTCTCGACTCACCCTCACATTCCCTTCCCGAGTTTTCAGGCTGCAAAGAAAAACAGCAAAATGTGAGTATAAACCATACAAGAAGCAGCAGAGAAATCTTGTGCAGAGGATGCTACCTATAGATGGAGCATATGTTGTCAAGGCCACCACAGGCGACATAACTGCCGGAAGGGGCATAGGCACAGGTCATGACCCAACTGGAGCGTAGAGGGATGGCATGCACCTTGTTCGTCGTATATGAGTCCCACACGATGAGCTTCCCATCCTGTGACGCCGACACCAAGTTCCTGCAATCACCACAATTCCTTTGGTGGATGTTGAAATCATGTTTCTGATGGGACATGGTAAGTTTTTGTCGGAGAAGGTATTTCAGGCAGTTCAAGGAAGCATTGAATAAAAAAAAGACATGAACACTGATAACTTATAAATTTCCCTAAAGTTTTCACTCCACTGAAAAATACTCATCCATAGAGAATCTTTCATCTCCAACCTTTGGCTGTATGACTGAATATAAGAATGCCATGGGATGGCTGTCCATGACATTTTTTTTTTTTTTTTTGGTATTCAAATATTTTCATGGAAATTATCCATGCTGATAACAGGCTTTTTTTTTGTCATGGTTCACTCTGTGCAAAACATCAAAGCACTTGTCAATACAATCACTTGACACATAAAATTTACTGAATCAATAAGCAAGGGACCATCATGTAACTAATAGCAACAAGAAGCATGTATGGCAGGATCATAATATGTCTTATTAGCACTAAGCTAATGTTAGCTTAGTGCTAATAAGTATTGTTAGCTTCTCTATGATTTGGCTGCATCAAAGATCTATTTGAAATCTGCATGTCATAATTGCTCTGAAGACAGCAGTTAGTACAATTGTACACAAGGTTAATTCTTAGCCAGTGTAGGGTACTATTATCAATACATTCAAAATACAACTACTTATTAGTAACGGGAGCCATAAATAATTAAAAAAGGCAGCTGATTGATAGCTTTGCAAAACCAAGCAGAGTACCAAAGTCAAAAGGGTGATTTTCCAACATCACTACTTAGACTTACTAGTTTTTTTTTTTCCTGTAGACATACATGTAGTGGAGACAAAATACAAAGGATGGATTTCAATTACATTACACAAAAACGAAAGGAGACCAGCTTGGTACAGGTACAATATGAGACACCGCAGTACCTCAGGACCCCACTTTAGTGCCCCTGATGGAGACCTACTGGCAGTAGTCTTAGGTTGCCAAAGTCCATGAATGGCACAAATGGTTTTTAAGGTGTAAAGCACCTGCATCTCATTGATGTAGTACATGGGATGGTATGTGCCTTACCCTGGTGTTAGGCAAATATTCTCCAGAAAGCAGGTGGGTCCCCAGACAATAGAGAACTTACTGCTGTCTGAATTCAATCCCCTGTTTCCTAGGTTTGATTTAGAAGCCTGAACTATGAAGTGGTCTTATTCCTGTGACTTTGAAATTACTCAGAAATAATCTCCTCCTTCCCATTTCTCATGTTTCGTTTGCAGCCCAGCAATATCATCAGGACATATTATGGCTGCTGATTCAGAAACATAAGCTACCATGTCACACAGGAAGGGCAATTACATTTTTAGTTCTTCCTTGAAGTAATATGCTGTGAGGCTACCATGCAAGGAAACACTCACTCCAACCCCATTACCTTCTCAAATGAATCTAGCAAAGGTAAAGCAGTGGGAAAATTAAGGAAAAAAATTGGCATGAGTAATCTTGATCATACATCATTAAATGTCAAATTAATACTTGTTACTCATATACATTCAATGACTTTTTAAGCAGATCCCAATAACATAAGAAGCACTCAGTTATTCATCAGCATAGTTCAAGCAAGAAACCCAAGCACCAAATGCAATGCATGAGCAATGTGGTTGTTTAGTTCTCTGGTGAAACGTACATGCTTTCCTACCTTGCAGCATACCTATGAAAATTTTAATAAGTATCACACAATTTTAAGAGGGAAGCTTTGATCTTGAAAAGTACTTCACATTCACCTAATAGCAAATAATTGATATAAACTTGTAACAGAAAATTAACTTGGTAAAATTTGGCATCTTCCTTCTTGCCAGAGAGGACTCTCTATTTAAATAGTGTTTCTCTAGTCATTTTCCAGAAGCAAGTTCATCAGGTTACCTCAATTTCCAGCAAAATCTACATAATTGCTTAATTTTACTTATTCCAGCTCAAGCCTTAGAAAGATAACTGAGTTAGTCTGTTACTAAACTGAAGAAGGAACCCTCATTTCTCTCCAAATATGCTGGATAGAACCAGCTACAAAAACTCACACTACCTTGGAGTCAGAAATATTACAATTTGGTTGACTTTAGCATCCTTAACCTTCTGCAACAGGAAATTATAGTAACGAAAAATACAATCATATACCCACAACCTTGTTCTAACAAAAAAAAAAGATTCTGGAGTTACAGTAGCCTGCAATCATGAAAGGCTTCAGATTCAAAGCCACAAAGTAGTGTCAAATGAGAGTGATTCTGTGTTCCTTTCCTTTATGGTGCTTACTGAATCACTTTCATTATTATATATTGTACATGCCCTTAACCTAGGTTTATTTTGATATACCCAACAGCATCTTTGCCTGCTGGATCATTTCATACAAGCTGACTGGGTGAGAGTATCACAATCATATCAGCAAAGTTTAGGCCTCTGACCTGAATGGCTCTTGAGCAATGCCCCCTACAAATTTTTTGTCAAAGCCAACTATTTCCTCAGGTAAAATTAATTTCTCATGAACCAATGTCTAGAAAGGCATGCAATACCCATAATGAAAGCTCCTGGATCAGATCAACCTCATGAGATCTCCAATTCTATCTTTCAAGCCCTCATGAGATCTCCAATTCTATCTTTCAAGAAAATGCATTTAAACTGAATGCTTTCTTACACTTTTGTAATACCTTGACCTCTGGCTCATCAGGGATGAACAAATACCACAAAAAAGGAGTCAAGGCCTAGACTGAATTCATGATGTAACTCTCATTGAATATTCTAAATTCCAATCTTCTTATATTAATGAACTTCCCTTTGACTTCTGAGCATTATAACTTAGGGTTACCCTGTATGTCATCAGACATTCTTCACTTCTAGGATATAAGTTTCCCAGGTTATAACATGTAGAGAAGAAAGAAAAATTACCCTTTGCTTGAGCTAATGTCCAAGAAAACAATTCCCTCCCATCCCTCATCCATACTGCTAATAGTAGGGATTGAATCTAAAAAAAAAAAGTATGAAGGCTCTACTTTCCCTGCAAATGGTATCATTTCAATTTGAATCCTTGCATGCTGTATTCGCATTTGGTAAAAGCTATGTTCCAGAACAAGACAAATATCTAAGCCCTTAAGGAACCTTACACAGTAGCCTTCAACTGTGAAGTGTTAAGAATGTTTAAAGATGAATGATTGAAACATTTCTATGACTAACCTACCTAATGATGAGAGCAGCATTCCCTCCATCTCCCTGACTGATTTATGTGCTTACTGCTTATGACTCTCCCCTTGCCTGATTACTATGCAGTTATATCGCACATTCATTAATATCTGCACATTTGCAAATGAAGTAAGGACTTTCTCCACTTAGCAGTTGAATTGACAAGCTAGTTTACCTTGTTTTCAACTGGCACACTTATTTTCAAATTATGTCAATAAATTTCAAAACAAGGTAAAAAAATTTTATACTAGCATGTCCCAAAATGCAGGGCAATTAATTAGCAGCTTTCCTAGGAAATGGGCAAGGATACAGACTCCATAAACTGAGATCAGCTGCATTAGATCAAGCTGTTACCACTGTGCAGTAAAAAAAAAATAATATACAACATTCTTGAAGATTGTAAAATAAATATAAGGAAGCTTATATCACTGAGAGGAGCATGAAAGGTGCTTTTACTTGATGCATGAAATCTAGCTATACATGTCCCCAACAACCCCCTATCTGGAAAATCAATAATTTAATTGAAATATGGTTAGTACCAGTCAGATTGTGAACTTGCCATGTTTTCTATTACTCAACCAATTATAGCAAATCATTCATGAATAGCAGGAAAGGAACTTTATGAAAAGACTGGATATAACAGCTGCCACGTGTTATCCACAATCTGCTAATGGATGATTTCCTCATAAGGAGGTTCTACATGAGTGGACAGTTCAAGAAGTTTGTTGATATGTTCTGACTCAGGCAATGTTAATGGCTTTTCATACACTGTCATTTGATAATTAAGTTCAATTAATAAAGCATAAGGAGAATCAAGGCTGCTCCATTACAATTGTTTTACAGTTCAAGATGCAGAAGAACCTCAAAAGGATGATAAGTGTTCATGGTGCCCATAGAAGTTGGCATTCTGGGAGTCTGAAGATGTAGCAAATGAGATTCACCATTTCATTTCAGCAAAACAAAAAACATTATCGATTGGAACAGCAAGCTCACAGCAAGAGAGCCAAAATTATCTCAGTCAACTGTACATAAACAACAAAGTGAATCACAATGAATCTTCATCCTTAAAACTCAAGCACATCTCAAGAGACCTACGCAACTGAGTTTAGAACTTGCCTGCTGCAGACTGACAAGTACATTATCAAAACCCCTACAGATAAAACAGACCAATTGTAAAGATGAAGCTCATTCTTACAGTTACAGCTCATTCTTACATTCTGGCTGTTTTTACACACTTTCACTGTATCTTTTTAAAAATGAAGTTCATTTTGATTGATCGGAAAAATATCATGGGTCTACCAATTATTAAACTAAAATTCTTGAGTGTAATTAAAAAACAAGCAAAAGTGAAGGGTTAATTTCATCTGAGCCTGATCTACAGCATCTAAATGAAGAAAACAAAATGTGTGAATTCTTTGATATTGCTACTTAGCAAGAATGGGATAAATAAACAAGACTGACCACCTTCTTTTACGTAGCAAATGGACCATCTGTGGAATTAAACTATTAGCAAATAATTCAATGACAACTGTCATTACACAAACTTTCAAGAACACTTGGTGGAATCAAATGACTACATGACAGATCTCTCAAAATATGAACATAGGGTTGTTGTTAAATTGTTAACCATTATGCTTATAACATTCAAAAGCAGTGGGAAGAAGTCTATAGAGGGTCTGTCCCTCTAGCAAGCACAGTTACCATGTAGGTGCAGTGATTTTAAGAGGCACAGCCCCTTGTTTTTCTTGTGAAAAATTAGCTAATTTGTCTGTCTGCAGTCAGTAAAAAAATAAGAGACATTTGATACAAAGCTGAAGTTTCACATAAGTGGAGAAGAAAGCTAGCAATTAAAGCACTGAACATTAGAGTGCTACTCTGAGAAAGATGGAGCTGTGCTGCAATGATTGCTTTTTGCCATACTCACTTTACATACATAGTTTTATAGCAATAACGCTGCCCTGGGATAACCAACATGCCCACTGGCAAGTCCCTTGACATGATGTTAAGGGAGTTTGAATGCTATGACTGGTCCCTGCTAGTGCTAACAGCAGGAAAGCATCTGATGTTTTCCTGTGATGACTCTATGTAGAATTCATGTCACATTCAATTTGAAAGTTTTGCTGTTACTCAAAATTTCATTTTTGTGGATAAGAGAACATGATAATAATAATTAGAATGTTAGAGGACAGTTTAACATCTTTCAAGTTTTCTTTTAATTAAGCAGCTCTGTGCTTTGACGAATTTGTAATATTACACATATTTCATAAGCAGAGACAGGGATCTGCAACTCTGTGGAGTTACATGAACTGTTGACATCCTGGATGAGCACATGCATATATTGGCAGAAGTAGCTACTTTGTTTGAAATCATTCCCCACGCTTCTTAGGTTATTCCTACTCCTTTTTTCCCCCTGCACCTTATTCGTTGATCGGAGACAGTCTCATATGAATGCAGTATCTAGTATCTGACCCCGAAAGAGGAGGGGCGCATAGCCGGCAATGGAAGGGAAAGGACCTCTATCCATCCCCCGTCTCCCTCACATTCACTCACTCCCTCACTCTCTCTTCACACTCTCAACATTGATCCATCCAAGCCATGCCACGCCATGCCATGCGGGCCTCCCTCTCTTCTCCTCCTCCTCCCCTTCCTCCCTCCCTAAAAATAGCTCTTCCCTCTTTTTCCTATGTACTCCTTCCTTCGCACCTATCCATGAAAAACACACACACCATCACTAACAGATCCGCAATCACGGACAGCCCCCCTTCTTTCTCATTCCACGGTTCAACGCTCCTACGCGGTCCTCTTCCATCTATTAATCAAGAAAGTACCATTTGATAGGGTGAACCAGAAACAAAACTTTTTGCTTGTAAAATGGTATCTCCGCCTTGCTTTGCTTTGGAGAACCGCAGCACGTGACCTATATTTGGGAATCTTTCCAAAGACATTCTCCAATGTAAACGTCATGAGGTCCTCGAACTGGATTATCACAATTTATGAATGAAGCACTTTTCAGATCTGTAAGTGCCAAAAAACTGGGAAAAGGGTGATACATACCGTCAGGACTTGGAAACGAATCAAACAATGGAAAAGAATCGAAAAATACGTGCGAAAAAAAGAAAAATCAAGGAATCAGTAATTATACGCTAAGAATGAATGGAGCACGGGAGAAAAGTTAACATAATAATTAATACATGAAATATTTAAAAAATGCCAATGTAAATAACCGGCTAACGTAGACTTTACTTGACGTTGGCATCGAATGCCCAGGCAAGCATCTCCTTTTCTTTGTAGGGGAAGCGGGAAAACGGGAGGAGTTGGCCGGCCTCCAGAGTGGACGGCGGAGGGGGGTAGCCACGGGGGGGGGGGGGGGGGGGGGGTCCCGACGAACAGGGGGGTACCAGGAAGGGAAAGGGAAAGGGAGTGGGGGAGGTGGAGGAAGAGAAGAGGAAGAGCAGGGAGGACGGGGGGGGGGGGAAGGAGAGTGAGTGATGGAGCTCTGCGAGGAGCGCGCCATTGGCCTCAGATCTCCCCGATGACGTCAGCAAGGCAACCGCAGTGTTCCCCTCATCCCTTATTCTCTCTCTCTCTCTCTATCCCCTATATCCCTCTTCCCTCTATCCTATCCCGTCTCCCTCTCTCGACCTCCCTTCTCCCATCTCCCCCCCCCCCCCCCCCCCCCCCCCCCCCCCTCCCTCCCCCCCCCCCCCCCCCCCCCCCCGCCCCCCCCCTCCCCCCCCCCCCCCCCCCCCCCCGTGCGAATCGATAGAAAGAGAGGGAGAGAAGAGGGCGCTACTCACGAAAGGCTGACATTACACCCGGCAAGTCTTCTTTCCTCCTTGGAAAATATCTCTTCTCTCATCGGAATCCCCCTTCCATGCATGATAGCTAGGTTTCGTAAATTGCAGTGGGATAAAGAGAGTGGGGGGGGGGGGATGACTCGCCAATGTAATACAGAATACCCATCCCCGGGATTTTCTGCGGGGAAATTGATGGCACAAAATTAATCGATTTTTCCCCTTTCGCTTAGGTTCCCTAGTTACTTCCTTGAATCATCTCCTGCCTTTTGAAAGAAGAGGTTTGTGTACTTTATGGAGTCATGCCGCCTTACCTGGAGTCGGAGCCCCAATGCATGGCGTAGATTTTGGCCAGATGGCCTCGGAGGGTGCGTCGGGTGCGCATCTGGATCCGACCGATTCCCTCAATGGTGGCCGTTGCCTGGGCCAAATTTGTATCACAGGCCGCTTTCCGAGCATCCTGCCAAACCAACATGAAACAATCACATCCCAACCTTCCAATCCCCGTGAAGGGAGTCTAGAACTCTAAATTTTTCCATGGAAACCTTGACCCTAGTGCGACCCCAAGCGGTCACGGGTCCACATCTTAGGGAAGCAGAATTTTTCAAAATTTTAGTCCTGTTGAAATTTCCAAACAGAGGAGCCTCATCAAATGCTCAATTCCTGATATTTATTTTGTTTCTGCATCATTCGTTATTTTTCTCCAATTCCTACTATGTCCCATTGACAGAGATATGTGGAACAAGGGGTTGGGAAAGATGTAACTTGGCCATCTGTCGGAAACAGGTGATAAATGTGCTGAGCTGATTAAATGCTACATGCATATGGGCCACTACACTAGCAATCTGGCAATAATGAGCAAACAGAGAACTGCTTTACCTCTTAGCATCACTTAAATGTGATTTGAAATTAATATTTCCAATTTAAAATTATTAAATGGGAAAATCATCCTAGCATCTGCAGTTCAACTTAACCCTATGTGTTATGCGTTTCATAACGCATTGTTGATGTGTTATGAAACACAATAGTTTTGAGCGTCTGCCGTTTAGCGGACGGCGCCGCCGCCCCTCCAGCGCATCGCAACATCACTGGTGCTGTCCAGGCTGCTAGCTGACTACGAGCTGTATCTCGGTGTTGATTCGGCTGTTTTTGAGGGAGGTTGTATTGCCAAAACAAAGGAAACAAAAAATAGAAAATTAAAAAAATTTTGGAAGCAGAAAGTGTGAACCTGAAGGTCAGAAAAATAGTATGCTGTTGTAGTGATTGTTTTATAGACATAGGGCAACTTTTCAAGTTTTTTCTTACGAGTTGATTGGCAAAAGGATGACTTTACAGTGGTGTGTTTGAAAACACCTCTGAAATTGAAGGCTGCCAAAGGCTGTTCAGAAGCTATAAAATGATGTTGACAGTTCTAGATGATTCTTGTGACAGTTTCAAGCTCACTCATGCATATCTATAACTTGGAATCGATTGTAATTGAAAATTACATTTTCAGGTGGGATATGGACATGATCTGTTTTTAAGTATAGTATATATGGAAAGTTACTTTATGTTTTAAAATTGGAATGTAACTTTATTATTGTAATTTTTGGTGTTGAAGAATTTTTTTTTTATCAAAAGAAAAATAATTCAATGGGGTTTTATGAAATCATTTGTTTCTTTGCTGTAACCCTCCATGGTGGCAAAGTAGAATCTTCGACATAAATCGACGAATTGACGTGCACAAATAACTGCATGGTATGAAGTGTGGAGGTAGAGAAGATAGGAAGTTTCATCCAAAACATTCTCCTTCTACCACTACCTCTGGACCATGACGAAGAGCTACAATATGAGGTGTGGAGGCCCTCCATCATGGTTCAGAGGTGGTGGCAGAAGGAAAATGTTTTGAATTCAACTGCTGAGCAGCTATTTATGCATGGTTTTGAATATTCAATTGTTTCACCATACGGGGTTAATGCAAACAAAGCAATAAAGTCATGAAACCTCATTGAATTCTGTTTCTTTTGAACCATTGTTCTAGTCCAAGAATTACAAAATCTATTAACATTTTAATGCTTAAAATGTAAAGTCAATATGTGCTTCAACAGTAATCAGAACTGCTATTGGCAGTTCCAATTGAAGTAGACTTGCTGTTTTCTGAGTTTCTGAAGCAAAATATACAGGTGTACTTCAGAACAAACATGGAGTGTTTTCCTCTTGTTCTTTCCCGTTCAGTCACAGAGGTGTGAAACACACGCCTGGTTCAACCAGTACCCAGCATGCAAAAATCTGGAAAACATTTTCAGGTGTTCCTTGGCAACATTTAGGACATGTGAAACCTAAAACCACTAAAAAAAATTATTTTAAATAATTCATGACACATAGGGCTAAAGCACGAATTATGTAATCTGTAGGATGCACAATTCATGAAAAGCTGACAGAAGGAAACAAATAATAATAAAACAAAAATAGGTTAACAGGAAGTTGAAACACTGGAAAACGTGAAATTACATGTTTTATATTCCCCATACCAAGTTACAGGAAAAGCAGTCAATCTAATAGTAGCAAGGCAAAAGTTGAAGGCCTCAGGTACCACAAAGAGCCACAAAATGCAGCTTGTCAGGTACTTTGACAGATTCTGGGGAAGAAAGTCGCAAGTCACAAGTCATCATCAATCAGTCACAAGTATCTTTTTTAATGTTCTAGCTTTGCCCTCTAGATCCCCCAGAAGCATGACATTGTAAATAATTGGCTCAGATGACTCAGAAAAACCCTCCTCCAACCAAACGACAAATATCACAACCAAGATTTTGAAAGACAGTATTTCAAAATAAAACTATCAGGAGTATCATAGTTTATAAACTTCTTTCACACATATGACATCATCAATTTGGGGAAGCAAGGATATTTGGAAGAAGACCCAAGGCAAGCCAGAAGATAAACCTCCTATCCAACCCATTCAGGTCTACTATTGTCAAGGCTACTCAGTACTTTACTTACTGAATGCAAAGTTCACCAGGGGAAGCAGACTGAATATGGCAAAATCATCAATATATATTATTCTTTCACAATTTAGAAGCCATCTGCCCAGTACATGATGCTGATTGCCTTAGAGAAAAAGAATAGTTGTTTCATGAGATCCTTTGGACCAAGCAAAGAACACAACATTGAAGAGTGAGTTCCATAGGGTTCCTGTTCTATGAAGGTACACCTAGACTAATCCCATATTGGATTACCCAATTGCAGAAAGAATGCATTTATGAAGACTGATGCCCTCATGTTACATGAGAAGGTTTTAATGGGAGAAAGATGAGAAGGTTTTAATGGGAAGAAGACCAAAAGCATTCTTGGAATGGCAAGAGGAAAGTAAAGATACCAGTAAAACACAGCAGCACAAGCATTATGGGGTTGGAGAGGATTGATGCAAAAATTATTCAGGTTATTGATGTTACATATTCTGATAAAGTGTGTCTGAATCCTACATAGAAGCAACTGATGGTTGAATGGATGGAGCACAGTGGAAAGGCAATCTATATGATGGGGTGGAGAGTGATTTTGTACAATCAGGTGGCAGAGGTAGAAGAAAAAAGGGTCTTATTAAATTATAAGAGTATCAAGGGCAGTGGACTTGGCAATGTTATGAATATGAACATCACTAATGAACTGACTACTGGAGGTGTCATCAGGAAGTTCAAAGAATGGCACGTCTCCCAAGGCGAGATGGAATGTGGAGACAATTTCTGTCAGGAAGTAAAGACTGAATTTATTTGGATAGAAAGATATGTTACATTAGGGTGCTTGTTTTGGCATTGCTTCCTTGTTCCTTTGAAGTGAGGCTATGACCTGCTCCTATGGGACATTCAGCTGATGGATTCCATGGATGGTGGCATCATCTGCTAACAAGCACACTTTGTTTTCCAACAGGGAAACACTTTCACTGCTGTTCACACCCTATGGCATGTTCAGTATGATTAACCTCCACTGCTGTGCTTGGCAAGGAAAAGGTTGATTGGGCATTTATTTCTAATTCAAACATTGGGCAAAAGAAAGTCAAATGTGACAGGTATATAAGGTATACCATACCCATGTTAGGGGATGCCTTCTTGCATTTTTACAACATAAGGCTTCAGGTACATTTGCATATGGTGCTCATACTGCAGCTAATGATATTTGACAATTATCAATGTCAGGGTTTGTCACAGGAATATGCTATCACCATGTTTCTTCACTGAAGTGAGGTTAGCCAGGAAACTGCCACAATAAGTGACTTTTCATCTCAAAAAGCATTATTTTATTGAGACTTTTATATCTGGGGTCAATGTGACCCATACCAGTTACACAATGAAAAAAATAAACCAAGGATACCAGTTGAGGATTAAGGAGAGCCTCAAATCTTCCTCTGCTTTTTCATGAGATAACTGGCCTCTTTCCCCAAATGGTTGGTGGCAGCATATGACTAACCCTGACATATCATAATTGTCAAATAATATTAATTGCAAAAGGAGCACCATATGTAAATGCACCTGAAGCTGCACATAATGAAAATGCAATGAGAAGACATTCCCCCTAACATAGGTATGGTATACCTTGTGTATTAGTCACATTTGACTTTCCTTATGTTGAACATGCTTTTCCCTAAAATGTGACATCCACCACAGTGCCTCATTTGACTTTCCCTTTTTGCATTTGACTTTCTTATCACCACATCTGACTTAGAAAACCTATAAATTCTTAGCAGTCAAAGGGTTAATAAATAAAAGATAGATGCCTTGGCAGACATTGTCCTAAGGACTGCCTGACTGGATTGCTGAGGGTGTCAAGATATTAAAACCATCCAGAACAATAGGCTGGTGGTCTGACAAAACCCACAGATGAGGGAAGGAGGAGATGAGGTGATAAGGGGGCTACATAGCCTATACCAAATCCCTGAAGCTAGCACAGGAATCTTCAGTGTCATCACTCAAAACCTTTAGGTTTGTCAAATGATGACCTTGTCATCAGAAGAAAGGGTTTCAAACCATTCAGAGATTAGGTAACTGAGGGCTGACTTGTGTAAGCAAATACCATACCATATTCATCAGGCTGCTTTCCTTGAGGCAGACCTTCTAACAGAATTCATGAGGGAATCAATAGTTTTACCAACTAGGGGTCGCAGGAACAAGGGATTGATTGTCTGAATTTGAGTGATACCCTGGGGGCCTCTCCCCAGGGTACCTGATCCATCTTTTAGCACATCAAGCAAATTTCCAAATAGATGGGGAAAGAGCTAAATGAAAGACTAAGACATTATAACTGGGAAAGGGACAGATTTTGGATGCTCAAACCTGCAGGACACAGAGGGAACAAATGGATTGTGGGCTTAATATAGAAGCAAACTGTTGGTCAAGCAGTTTAACATCACAACTCTACCACTGTGCATGCTTTGTTTCACCAGTAGCCAACCTCTCTAGGGATCAATGGCGTATTGGGCCTTGGCTCATCTGTGTGTCCCTATGGCTACATGTTTGTATCTCTGGTACTCCTGGAAATCTGTATCAACGCCTATAAATGCCTGTAAATTGGGAAAGCTAATTTCTCAGTTTTAACTGGACCTGTTCATATTTGCTGTTGTACTAGGGTTGTGAGTTCTGTCAAATTTTTACTTTTTGGGTAGCATGTGTAGACCTATTGCATGTCTTCCTTTTCTTGAGACTTGCAACTACATCACAGTTGAGTTTCAGAAAACTGACCAAGGGGATAATCACTACATGAAGACAGAATTCATCAAAATCAGCTTATTGGTAGACATAAACAATTGGGAAAAGTTGGGGCTGAACCAATTGATAGGTAATTTGACTGGTCAATATTTATTTATTTATTTATTTATGACCAATGAGGCCTACAAGAGGTAGGCTTCATGATCACAAACGACCATATTGACCCATCAATAATCCACTCCTAGTTGAAGCACTGCAATCACTTTTGACATCAACTAAAGTATGATCAGATAAGCCAGGAGTTGAGACCAATACAGCAAACTGTTCATGGCATGTTGTAAAAACTGTAACAATCTAACTAGTAACCAGCTCCCAAGCAGTTCGAGTGTGGCTCGTGGTGAAATACTCTAAAATACTCTACACTCCAGAGCCTGCATATGCGTTCTCAAGATTCCAAAGTCGAGAGTCATGTATGTCAAAAGTGGTGTTCCTTGTGGATCACGGCCGTATGAAGACTTAGTTTTGCGGCTCGTAAGGTCAGGAAGTTTGGCCACCCCTGGTGTAGACCATCCCTTACAAAGGAATGAGATACTTTTTGAATACTCCGCCTTCAAAACGGTGGACTTCTTTCTAATCATCGATACTCCCAAAAGTCATTGCGTTCTTGGGCAGGGGGAGGAAGGCCCTGCTTAGACTAGTACCTGCCTGTGCTGGCGAACCCATGCAAACCCGAAACATACTCGGGTTAAGCGCTAGCAGAAGCCTTTTGAATGCTACTTAGCTATGATCTTCACGGATGCAAGCCCTGATAACACGCAACCCTATGGAATCGGATGGGCAACTAAATATTGAGAGCTGGCATGGAAAACAGCCTCGGATAGTATACACTAGTCTGGAAAGGCGCCGATATAACAAGATTCCCTTCACAACCCCCCCCCCCCAAAAAAAAACACCTTTCACGAACGAAAACTCAACAAATCAGTCATGAAATCTTGCAGTTAAATTCAAGAGAGGTAGGAGGAGTAGTAGTAAAAAGGCTTTTCCTAGAGTTTCTCAATAATAACAAGAGCAGAAAACTGGATTCTGTGAACGGTCCACACATGGTTCCAAGAGGCTGGTGCCGGAAAAAGGAAAAGATGAGAAAGACGACGAGGACGACAGGACGACGACGTGGACGAGGTGAGAGAGTGAGTGAGAGAGAGACACAGAGAGAGAAGCGTCTCCATGGAGACCGACACTTCTCTTCATGAACTCTGACATTTCCAGCATGGGGGGGGGGGGGGGGGGGGGGGGAGGGANGGGCGGGGCGGGGGGGGGGGGGGGGGGGGGGGGGGGGGGGGGGAGAGAGAAGAAAGGGAAGGAGCGATCGGAGTACGGGGAAGGGGGAATTCCCTATAGACGGCGCATGACTGGAATATCCCTTTCTTCCACTTCAATGTGGAAGGGGGCAGTACTACCGGCGTATTCTCATTACAGAATTATCTAGCTCTGTACGGAGGAGGGGGAAGAGGACACTCAAGGTAGATTGACGTCAGTGAGCACAATGGGGGTTTCTTCCAATCCGGCTAATCGTTTCCCATTAATTCCTATTCTGGATCTCCGCTCATGATGACATCGATTCAGAATGCCTTTCCCTCATTTTACTCCACGTATCAAGTCAAAATTCTGCTCCCTATACTCACGACTAGTTCATTGCTATGTGTCCTGCGATATCTTGTGCGACGTCATTACTATCGAGAGTCGAAAAAGCATCTCACGCAGCCGAGGAAACTTGGCAATGCTAAAGAGGAGGATGGTTGAGAGAGAGAGATCAAAGAACGATCATGATGGGGAAGGGGAGAGAAAACCTCGTCCTCATCATTAGGGGCTTTTGAGAATGGATCTCCTCATTTCTCCCGAGGGTGGCACCCTGCCAAAAACAGGGCAGTTCCAATGATATCATCATCGTGTTTGCTTTCGTCTACCAATTTCCCTCTCCAGGGTGGGTCAAACTCATTCACTTCCAGGCTAATGAAAGAAGAAATCCAGCTGGTAGGTCAAGCTGTTTTCACCAACCTACCCGTGCACAAAACGATCAAATACCACGAAGATAAGGGAGAGAAAAATGGAGGAAGGAAAAGGAAATACATTATCGACCGTGTACCGATGCCAATATTACTCTCCCTGGTGTTCTTTCTACTCGTTTGGCCAACTCCATCTCATCCTCTCCCCTTTCCATTCTACTTCTGCTCCTCCTCCAATGAATCATTATGGGAACAAGAGCTATAGATAGAAAACTCACTCTGATTTTGTTTTTGAGCGTCTCAGCTTCCTGCCGGAGGGCATCTAGTTCGTTCATCTCGAGGAATCACGACACCTGGAAAAAATTATATATAGCCAAACATCAAAATCACCATTACACCCAGTCCTCATGCGAAAAGACGGCGATGGATTATAAATTCGATGTCACACCATTGTTCATAAATGGAGGCCATTTATGGACAATGTTTAAAGAGAGGCACGGAACCCTTGAACTCCATGAAATACTCATATGAACACAGGCTCGTTCATTCCTTCACAGGTCGCCCGGAGGAGCGAATAAAAAAAAAAAGGAAAGTACCGGAACTACTAGAAATCTAGAAGCAAGAAAGAGCGATAAACAAGAACGGAGATACATATCGAACCGAAAGTCGGGAGAGAGGTCACGAAAACACGATGCGATATCAAGAAGATATTCACCATGTAAGTTAGAGATGTCACCGGTTGCTGGTACTCCATCCGAAGCCTGAAGCGCCAATTCGATCTTAGTATAATGTATTCACAGTTACTAGGTTAAGTCCAAAACCGATAGCAGTTCACCATGACAAAAGCAGGAGTCAGTGGTGGAACGTACAAATTTTTACAATCAGTTGTCAGTGAGAAACATTACATCCAAATCTCTGGGCCTTGATCGGATGTTTCATGCAGTTCGATCTCCCACTTCCGTCTTTTTTTTAACTTAAACCAAAAATGTTTTCCCATTTTTCTGTAACTGAATCTATTTCGGGTGAGATTCAACTGTGAGCTAGCACCTCTGACATCCACTATAATGCTATCAAATGAGTCACGGAGAGTGATCAACAAGCGAGCTCAGGTATCACCCCCTCGTTCCTGCAGCACTTATCTTTAGTGGAGTTGGAAAATAAAACAGTAGAACTGCTGAAGTTTCGAAAGACAGAGGGTCTGCAAGCCTCTCGAGGGAAAAATACCCTTTAGCACCCAACACAATTGTCCTTAAGTAACTAATCCGTATCAACTTTCTACGATTGTTTCATGAGACTCCTCCAAGGAGGCTTCGTAACGAATATGTGTTCATGTATTTCTATTCAGGGGCTGGGTGACGTACCATTATGCTTGATCGTAGCGAGATAATCTAAGATAAGAACCCCCAACCCTAGCAGTCTCACATCGCACAATCAATGTATCATCCGGCATGATGATCAATGAGAACAGTGTTCGCCAAATGATTCATTAAAAGTCTTGGGCTTAGTCACAGCACAGTGCTAAGCATTGAGGCAATGTTTGTTCAATGGATAAAACATTCTGCAATGCACTGGGCTAGGAAAAATTAATATTCGATACAGTCGCAGGAACAAGATTCAATTAACGTCTTCGATGTTTTAGCTTTTTGGTACGCATTCAGTATGTCTTTCCCCATTCGAGAAAGAAGTCCCACGGTCCCAGAGCCTGTGACAGCTAAAATCACCCCCTTCCCCCACCCAACATGTCCAACAAGATACATCCGCAGCATGACGATAGAGATCAGTAGTGATGCGGCGATGGAGGAGGGGCAGGTAGGACAGGGGGCCATCGATCGAACCTCACACACTGGACAGAAATAGACCCCCTGGTTTGTATATTATGGAAAAACGTGCCCTCCTCTTTTTCTCTAAGGGAGACAGAGCTCCTCTATACTTTCACGGGAGGCAAAATGCGTCACTCTCCAATCCGACAGCCTCTTTCCTTTATTCCCCGGCGTGACGTCAGCCTATTATCGCCAATTGAGTCCACGAGACTCCATGATGAGTGACGACAGCTTCCTTCCGTTCTCATGATAACTGAAGTGCAGTCAGTGTTCCCGAAAGCCAGTTCCCTAGCAAATGACATCCGGGTTTCTGAATGCCCACGAATGCTTAAAACAAAGATTTCTATAGCGCGAGGTGGGCACGTGAGAAACATGAGAAACACTAATTCAGCAGGCCTAGGCCCTCTTTAGTCTCAAGCGGACACCAACAAGAGTATTTAAAAAAAATTATGCATGAATAAATAGAAATAAGAGCATTGCTATATATTAACTCTGAAATAAAGACATGTGACGATAACTGCTGCCGTGTTAAGCTGAACATGACATGGAGAAGTGAAACTGTCCTGCAGCCCAAATGGGGAAATAGGACCTAGTGAAAAGTGGTTAAAACTACCCAGTCTATTCTCTCAAACAATAAACTCAATGCTTACAGCCATGACTTATTTTCTGATTGAGAACCTCCTTTGATCATGACGTCAGGAAAAAAAAAATGCTTACATGCTATTTATGGAAGACGAGAATGAAGCACTGCCAGCCGGTTTCATCGTCGTAACAATACGAGTTCCTGAGCCAAAACGTTCGAGAAGGAAATATGGATGGAAAAATGCCACTTGTGTTCCTTAAATCCAACATTTATCAAACTCATGCAGAAGCTCTTTGGTGGGTATTGTATACCTGGGAGATGGGCAGATAGAATCCTTCCACGCTGACATGCATCCGAAACCGTTCTGGAAATTCGCAGACTGAATATCGACGTATTCTCGAATTTTCCTTACGTTCACTCTCACACGGAAACCGATGATAAACGGAAAAGGCACGGACGGTGCCACACTCAACACATCCTCAGCATTTTCTTTCTCCTTCCTCTTCCCTACACAACAGACGAACCCAGCACGCGCTAAACCAACCTCCCCTAGGAGGCCATTCCTCACCGCAAGGATTTCATGGTGAAATTGAAAATTTCCTTCCTCTGAAGCACTACCACAGTCACGTGCTTTCTGCTATTCGCCAATGGCCAGAATTCACAGAGACTAAAACAGAGGCATAGGAGAACTGAAGCAGACCGGAGTGCAGTGGACTCTCTGGCAGAGATGGAGGGTCTCGACTCGCCCTATATCGATCCGGGCAGCCGGTTGGGCGAGTCCATTCGGTTACGAGTCCGGGGAGGACGGGACCCGGCTTCTCGCCCTCACACGCCCCAGGAAAGGGGGGGGGGGGGGGGGGAGAGGAAACTCAACCCTGGTTATGCCCTTTTCACGTCTCTTGTTACTATGAACAGTTACATTGCAATCAACGAATGACTGGTATCTATTCACACTCCGTATCTCCGGTCAATACATACAGTACATTTCATACCTTCTAGAGAGAGCTTCAAATTAATGAAAGACTATTCAACTTCAGAAATTCAAGAACGGGCACTTTCGAATTTCTAAACAAAAATATAAAAAGCAGACATGCCCACCATTGGCGAACGTTACACTTCATCACTCTCTTACAGGGGAGATGGGGTGTAACATCCGTGAGGGAGAACAGGGAGGGCAGGCAGCTGTCCCTCTTTTGTGGATGGCAAAACGGGGTTCATCCTCAAGGCCTAGAGGGTTATCTAAACCCTCTCACACCTGGCCAGTGGGGAGTATCAAAATGGCTAAGGCTAAGGTAAGCCCTTTGGTTCTACATCCACGTGCATTTTTGAACATTCCCTCTGCCACAGCTAATACGAATGAGGGCATAAAAAAAAGCTCGCAATGGAAGACACCCCCTACTTCAATCGGTCAAACAAGCTATCTCATATGATTAAAACAAGTCCACCGAGTACTCCCATCTCTGCCACATCTTTAAAGAGCTTTACTTTGTGCAGCAGCTATGGCTGCCTCATGATAGTTCTTGCCTCAGCTGGATTGAAAATTCTGGAGAAAAAAATTACTTATCTCCACCGTGGAGCTCCAAGTTCTTGCTACAGACCGGCCATGTTGAAACCAGCTTGACCAACACTTAACTCATTAACCTAGTGAGTCTACCCCATCCCTTCTGTAAAAGATAGATTCCCCGAAGAGTTACTTTAGTTCTCTTTCCCATTCTCTGCTTCAATGCGACACAGATTCGAAAAGATGCTTCCCTCTACATGTATCAGAGGGGAGCATTTTCTTTTCGAATGGTAAACCCGACGACGCGCCCCTAAGGGTGAGATGTCAGGGTTACCATTCGAATGCCTAGATTATGCCTATCCAAACAAAATCATTCACAACACAAAACCGAGAGGGAGTGTTCCCTACAGTCACAGTCTGTTCTCAAGCTACTGAATGGACGACCTATTATTATACCGGAAGGATAGGTAACGTAACGCAAGACCCTTTTCTCTAATTGCGTAATTAAATCGCGATGAAGACTCCCGTATGAGATGTAGACCTTGACACACCAGATCATGGGCTGACGTGACGTACATTAAAGGTTAAATTCAGACTTAGGCAAATGTGATGATATAAATCACCTATGGCAGTGTTTCTCAACCGGTGGGCCCCGGGGGTGGAACGTGACAAGTATCCGTAAATTTAAAAATAATTAAAAGTTAGATGAACAACAAGTATATATAGCTTTTAAGTCAGTAGTGGGCCTTGGATCGCTCTGCAGTTGTTGAGGTAGGCCAACGATCGAAAAAGTTGAGAATCACTGATCTACTGGCACCTTTCTCACCATCAGAATTGTGCCAGGTCTAAAAGTCTACTTATGCACGCCATTTAAAAATGTATAAAGGGTACTACATTCGCTATAGTATAGTTCACTCGGAGAACGGATTAACACATCTACAGGGCTGTTATTAGCAGAGGTTCTTACTGGGAAGGTTTTACTCGAATACATTTTATCTGCGGCCGAATCAGCCTTTGCATGGAACAGAAATTTGCCAAAATAAACTCTACATGAGGCCAACTGCAAGTTGAATTACTATTTATATCCCAACTTTTGGAAAACAATTTTTGTCCAAAAGAAAATTATTGGAATTCAATATCCATTATTGGTATCTATTTCATCGCTGATGTCATATAATTGATGCATTAAACTTCTACCCAGGAAACTCGTGAAGTTGTGCCTCACTACTGATCTACCCATCCCGAAGGTGCAGTTTCTTCGTGTTGATGGAATGAAGCATTAGGCCTGAGCCTTCTACACGTTTTAAAAATGGGAAAATCCAATTTAGTTTGTGCCACACCGGGTCAATATTGAATTCTTTCACTTTCAGTGCAGAAAAGATACCGTGACGTAAAGTTCATGTATTCAGCAAATATATATGCTTCACAAGATACTATGGGGTAATCTGACGTGGTCCACTGCAGTGTCTTACTTATAACCACGCAAAAAAAGCAGCTTCCTTATTGTGCCATGTCTGACGAGAATTTTAAAATTGCCTTTTTTTTATATAGAGAACATCTGCGGGCATTTTTCCTCGACAAATTTGACCAGGTTTTCAAGGAATCTTGCCCACTCCGCAACCATGAAGCTTTGTATATCAGGCATCATTCTTAACATCAATCTGTTCCAGTGGAATACAGCACGGGCGGATCCAGTGTGTTGACTCACCGGAACATTCTTAAATGACCTGATAAGATATAATACCATTCAAGCATAGATAAGACAAGAATCCTCTTTTATCACGAGTGATATACGGGCATAGGTAATGTACTTTTTTGCCTCACACCATGAAACATTTACATGCCAATGCTAATCACGAACTCTGGATGATGAAGGATTCAAGAGAAAAACTATAATTAGCAACAAAAAAGAAATCTGATGGGCTCTGAACAACGAATTGCCCGAAGTTTTACCACACTGCTAGACGCCAAAGATGGCTAAAACCCCAAACATTATATTATAAGGATTATCTTGAATATAAAAAAGCCAGGATTTGGAATTAAATTTTATTCTATTTATTCTGTCACCAAATAATGAAATTTGATTTCTAATTCGATTTGACTCACATGTGAACAACATTTGAAAATTGTTACATTTTGTTCATGAACTTTCTGCTTTTATTTTGCCTCAGCAATGAACTAGTAGTACATAGTAGTAGTAGTGAGAAGTATATGGGATAGGGGATTGTACCTGAATCTGTGAGTGCTGCACCTGCCAAAATCTGTAAATTTCTAAGAAACTTAATGAAAAAAAGTTACTCTATTTGAATTTGACTTGCTCAGTTTCCAAAAATTTTATGTAGAGGTATGAAGTCACAAAAATGTATTCGGCTAAAATGATCAGTTTGTGAGTTCATTCCAGGATTTATTATCAAGAAAAACATGATTGGATTTGACACGAGTCTCAGAAAAGTGATTCTGCCATCTCTATAAGGATGGTATATTTGACATGGGTCTTGGTCTCTGTAGTAAAACCTGAGTCTTTTGACCCACATCATCTAAAGTGGAATGGAGGTCACACAGGATCATCTTATGGAAGCCACAGAAACCTGGAATTAGTCTGGGTCTTGGATGTGCAGTGTCTGTCTAGCAGCATGATACCCACCCAGTGGTGGATACAGGGGGGGGGGCGGTGGGGGCAACCGCCCCCCCATGGCCAGGTTAGCATTTGATTTATTTATTCAAAATAGCATCTGCATTAAATTTTATTGGAGTCAGTGAAATCGATACTCAAGTTCTTACCCCAGAAGAAAAATAAAAAAAGGAGAAAGGACGAGGAATGGTGGTAGGCGGGGGGGGGGTAGGAACTTCGGAACCACCCCCATGAAAAATTTCTGCATCTGCCCCTGTACCCACCCATCAATGCTGCCCTGGCCCTTCCATTTTGTCAAAACCACCCCCACCATTGTTCCCCATCATCTTTCTTCTCCATCTCCTCTCCCCCATAACTCTATCCCTCCTAAAACAAGGTATGACACTTTCTCCAGGTGTATGTCTATTTCTTCCTGGTTAAGCCTTTGGAGGAGTAAATTGTCTCTCCTACTTTGTTGGTATGTTACTGGCTGCATAACTAAGACCACAATCTTCTCTTAAGAGCCAGTCCTCTATGCTTCTTACATCTTGTAAATGGGTAATGATGCATGTAAGGTCAAGCAATAGTGTATGAAAGGAATAACCAACTCAAAGGGGTAATCATTAAGAAAACAGAATGTATAGACAGAGACCTTTACAGGGTGCAAACTAACACTACCCTGATATCCACAGGGTCTGCATAAGGAAAGCTGACTATGTCAATGGACAGTCGGTCAGGAACTATTCCTCCAAGGGTCTTGATATTTTATCACTTTGAGCCCTGGCAATTTGAATGCACTATGGGCATAGGAAATCATATGACAGCTGCAGGGCTCAAAGTGTTAACATTTTACTTGAGCGAAAGTATTAGTGAGGGACCAAAAGGAAAACTGGTCTATTTGCTATTAGTTTCTCAATTTCCAGAGGGAGTGGTATGGGTAGAAGAATCACTTTTCACTTACATGAATCTCACAAATGATTACCTTCAATGAAAGGAAAAGCGTTTCCATGCATTACACCAAATATCAGATGGACCATTTTTTATTTCAGTCCTTCACTTTATCCAAGTGAATATCATCTCCATCCATGAAATTTCAGTTTGGGCATCCAAAACCTTCCAGTGGACCTTTCCTGAAATTTTGAAATCATTTTTGCTTTCCTGTTGGACTAGTGATGTTCCAACAATTGGCCCAGTCCGTAGAGCAACATTGCACTTTACTTTGTACCTTCCACATTTGTGTGTTGATTTTTGTCAACTCTTACACAGTGTTGGACAATTCTGATGCCTCTGTGAGCATCCAGAGTATGCTGGCTTCAAGCAAGAAATTTGTGGATGAGTTTTATTCCTACTGGAAAAAAGTCACCTTTTGAAAATGATAATAGTTCCCTATTGTGAACTGGTACAAAGGAGAATAGGTTTATATAGGGTTTCATAGGTGATACCTTGATATAAGCTTATGACAGGATTTCATGTCTGTGTGGTTGGTCCTGAACAATTACTTTTACACATGTGCACCATGTTGGTGTATCTCTTACTTCCCATTTGGGTGAAATTTTAAAGATCTCTAAGAAACACATAATCTCTGCTCAGTGCTAATCTCATGAAAACAGCTCCAGTGGGAGGAGAGATATAGGTTATAAGTCACAGCTCCTTTGATGCCATGCTTTACATAATAATCAGCCATGATCATAAGCTTATCTTGGAAAACCAGCATGATTGTCATAGGTATCATTATCTTTCCACTGATGGATGGAGTAATATGCACCAATTATATGTCAAATTTAGCAGCAGTCCAACACATATCATTGCATACAGCAGGACTGTGTAACAAAATTGTTGGGTAATAATTTATCACTTTAAGCAGCACTACAACAAAATATTCTGGTATAATAAGGTGTGAAGAGAAGATTTCAATATTTCCCATTTGAAGCTGGACCATCAAAGTAATATACAGACCTTCCATTCTCAAATAAACCTTCACAATATTTCACATCTAATGATGTCAAAAATTCTTATTTTTCTATACTTTCTTTACTTGTTTGCTATTCTGAGCACATCAAAATATGAATCACAATACCTTCAGGTTTTCATTTCACCTATGGAATGAAGATAATACATAACTGATGGCTTCCAAATATCATAGAAATGTGTTCACATATTAATGTGCCTCATACTTGGATTTGATTAAATTTGGCACCTGAAGCTTTCTTCCCACACATATAAAGACCTGACAAAAGAGAGCATGTCAAGCTATGGAAGATGGTAATTTCAGTCACTACCTAAGGCTATATATTGAAGCTCTTATAGGTTACTTCAATCACAACATTCCCAGATACTCAATACATCATGTACATTTCTCCAGATGTCATTTCTGACACCATAGACAGATCCTATTGCATTAGAAGATCAAGGTGAACTTTTTTTTAAATAAGGCAAATATATATTTTATTCATATGAGATGTTTATGGAGGAAAACATGAAGCTGGGATGGTATCATATAGAGATATTCTTAAAAAATAATAATAAACTGGCCTTCCCTCCTATTATTTTTTTAGTAGTGCAATTTTCTTGCATCATACAATGTCTTCAAATAATCATGCCTGAAAGATATTTTCCAAATGGTATCAATATAAGCATATGGCTGCAAATTTGGAGATTGTGGCAACAGAAGATAGAAAAATCAGAAACAATTACATAATTGCTCAATTCATAAAAACAATACAAACGAATGCAATAACTGAATTGTTCACCCTATTTGCTTGAAATTATGCCAACTAAAAAGATGCCACCATGTAATTGCAGCAGCACTCTATTTAAGAGCACACTTCTGATTTTCTCATGATAATTACTAATTCAGGATTAATCCTTCAATCATCTCTCAAGAATGTTTTGTATTTTCAGTTTATGGATACCATACTGGTAATGTTCAATTCTTCAGCAAGAGAGATGAAAAACTACTGACAGGCTCACCTGCTGAGACACAAAATGAAAAACGTCTCTCCCAAGAGATTTGCCAATCCAGACACCTTTCAATCCAGTCCTTCCTCCCAGTCCCACTGCAAAACAAAAGGATTCCACATATGATGAAGAAGTACATGATTGCAAAAATACAGTGTTTAAAAAATAGAAATCACTGAGGCACAGCTCCTTTATCTTTCCAATAGCAGCACTATGATGCAAGGTGCTTCAATAACTGTTTTTCTTCTACACCTATATAAAATTTCAAAGTTTTGTAGCCCATGCATTTCCACTCATCCACTAACCAGTGGGGAATGAAAGGCAAATGGTCTGGCTGATGAAACAAAAAAAGTACTCCCCTACATCAAGGGAATTTCCTTCTATTAGGGCATAGGTACCAATTCATAGAGGGAGATTTATTTGCAGACAATTTTTCATTTTCTGCTGATCTAAGAAATCCTTGCCAGAAATTACTCAACATGTTAACTGCCATGGGGTAAAACACTGGTCTGCCCTGTGGCCCAATGTGACATGCTGGTGTGTCACATAGCAGTTAATGTTTTAAGAATACATCAGAATCAGTCAAATAAAGCAATCAAGAATATAAATATCCAGCTTAAGCTTTTTAGAACAGCAGGAAGCACAAAATCATCCATACATAAGAGACTGTCAATGAAATGGGCCTCAGCCCTACTAGCTTTCTTCAAAGCTGAGTTTCCATCCAATTCATTCCAACCCTCTCTTTCATGAGTTTTGCTGCACATAAAAATACCCTAGATGAACCTTTCCACAGGCCTATTGGCTCAGAAGCTGCATATTTAAACATATGGAAGATGAGGTAAACACCAGAATACACTTTGAAACACTTATTTAAAGTTATTCAACTTTTTTTTCCCCAGAGACAGTATACAGTTTTGAATTATAGTATTTAAAGCAGTGGTGCACAACCTTTCCCCCTAGAGGGCAAAAATTGAGATTTTGGCTCATGTTCGAGGGGTTTGGGGGCCTGCAGCCCTCGAATAAGAGCCAAAATAGACTGCACATAAATGTGAATCTTTAGAGACCGGAGGCATCCAAGAGGCTGCAAAAAAGGTCTCTGCGGTTCATCACTGATTTAAAGTATGGTTGGTTAAATCAACTAATTATAGATAATTTTTTAAATTATGAAGAAGTGGCTGTCTGTCTCAAAACTGTTTGCTGGAAAGGTAGATCCTTCACAACAACATAAAAAGGCATCCAGCCAAGTAAAAGATCACCACTGAAGTGGGTCATCTTATAATCATCAAAAAGCCTGAAGATCCAAGCTAGGACACAGAGAATCATGAGATACACCCAAAAAAAAAGTCAACAACTTCTGAAACGAGTGTCACTAATGATCAGAAGCAATTTTACTGTGACCTGGGAACAAAGCCCAGCAGGTAAAGCAAATCCAGCAGAAGCAGAGTTCTGGTCAAGCACAATGGAATGGCCAGTTAATGCCCCAGAAATGGGTGCAGTACAGATCTCATGAAGGCATTCAAGCAAACAGCAAATTGGAAAAACCCTGGAGTTAATGCTGTTTCATGAGCAACTAGCCAGAGAAATGGCATATGTAATTTACAACTGAATGGTGATGCCAGATTGGCTGACAATGGGAGTGACATAACTGCAGCCAAAGATGCCATGACCAAAATACCAACCACCTACAAAGAGCTGTCCTCCATGATTGCAGCACGTCAAACTGCATATCTCTGATGACAACATCATGTCAGAGGATCAGAAGGGTTGTTGAAAAGGATCCAAGGATCCTATAGCTGTAAAGAACAACTATTGCTGAACCACAAGATCCTGGATAATGCCAGGAAGAGAAAGAACCTTTCAGTGGAGTGGATAGATTACAGGAAGGTTTATAGTTCTCTGCCTCATTCTTGGATCATCAAATGTCTCAGGATCTACATCAATCCACTGCTGGTCAACTTTCTCAAACAAACCATGCGATTCTGGAAGAGAGTCATGATACTCAGGGGGCATGAGTACACTCTGACAACCCATGAGATTTTCATTATTCATAAGATCTTCCTAAGTGACATATTGTCTCAACTCCTTTTCTGTCTGGCTCTAAACCTACTCAGTACTGAACTCTTCTTTGCTCATGGATATTATGTGGGAAAGGGGAAGCAAGCAGACCATTGCATCAACCACCTCCTCTACATGGATGACCTCAAGCTCTCTGCCTCAAGGAACCACCAGCTCGAAAACCTGCAGAACATTGTCAGCATCTTCACCTAAGGCATGTCTTTTGAACTTGACAAATTAATAAAGCACTCTGTCCACCAAAGAATTTCCACTCCATTGGGTGATCTACCACTATCAAAAAAGAGTAATTCTGAGAGTTCACCCTTCTTGATACCTATAATTACCTAGGTGTGGAAGAAAACTCTACAGCTGCAGATAAGCCCATCAAATAGAAGACAGCTGAGTAAAAATGAAGAGTCTGCCTTTTACTGAAGACAGAGTCATCTGGCAGGAATAAGATCCAAGCTATCAATAGCCTTGCCAACCCTGTCCTCAGCTACAGGAATGGGGTTCTGGATCAATCTTTGACAGAAATGCAGGCCACTGATCAAGTGACTGGAAAACTCACTATTATGCATCATGAATGGTCATTGGCCAGGGAACAACTTAACCTTCCAAAATGCAAGGAAGGGAGAGAAGCTGCTCAATCTCAAACCCCTCAATAAGCAGTCAATAAGTCAAGTTCAGAGAGGAAGCAGAGACTACTTCTCTCCATCTTGAGGATGCACAGTGCCCTCAAGAAATCACACTTCACCCAGAATTAACGTTTACAGTGCCAGAGCCGATTAGAGCAACACTACAAATTTAATTTTAAAAGGCCAGTGTCAAAGAGCTGACAATTAAAGGATTAAGAAATGTTTCTAGTCTGAGAATTCAATTGTGTTACTTCTCAAACTTTTGGACATTTTAGTGCCAGCCCTTAGACTCTGGCATTTTGAAGTGATATTTGAAGCATGACTGTAATTGACTCTGGCACTATAATGGTTAAGCCACCCACTTCTGAAGTTCATTCCATCAAGGTTGATGTCTACAATGCAGCAGAATTCTGATAAAAGGAGAGACAAACGGCATCACGACCAGCACCCTAAGGTTGTTGACAAACCATCATGCCAAACAGACCTCAGCAATAAATGGCTAAAAAGGACAATGCTGAAAGTCATGACAGGGCAACATCCCATGTGAAAATTTCATACAAGACCATATATGAAATGGTCATATATTAAACCAGTCCAACATATATGGGGCATATATGACCATATAATGCAATTCACATATGAACATATATGAAACATGTATGGGGTTTGACACGAGTCACATAAAATCATATAAGAAGGAAAATATATGACCCCATACATTTTCATACATTGGCTCATACAAATGCACCATACACTGTCCATATATGCCATGCCATATCTATGTATGGTGAGATTACCTGAAACATGCCGGTATCCAAAAAGGGTCCATAATCCATCAGATACTGTATGATCATTCATATGCAAGTCACCATACCTTACTTGCAATCAACTCATTTTTAATTGTTCATGGATCATAGTCAATTACTCCAAGAGCTCATGTTTCATGGTGTTCAACAAATGCACCCTTGTTAATGAAGGTGAAAGTTCAATATTATAGACTTTACCCTCCAAAAGTATTTTCATCAGTAATGCTATTTCATGACAAAACTTGCTTATTCATGTAGGAGTGTCTTCTTCATCTTGACTGGCAACTCACAAGAAAGATGGGAAAAAAACCTATTTCTTCCTGAAATAATCCAATGAAGGAATTGTTCAATGAAGGCATGGCACGACATGTGCCCCCACTTAGCAACAAAAAACGCATTCATACAAAGAAAAAGATGCATGATAACAGTGTCCCAGAGTTCTTGTGCCCCCCCCCTCCTCCCACACTTTTTTCATCCACAATACGCTTATGCTACCTAGAGAGTGTAGGGCCCAGTTTGAAACCCTTACAGGAATTTTCCAGGTAGACAGAAGCTGTATATTCAGACCATTTCCAGTTGGCAAAGAGCTGAAAAATGGTAATTACAGGTTGTTTTACAGCTGGAAATTTACAGTTAGAATTTTATTCAGAGGACCCTTCAGTTGGAATACAGCTGAATTTACAGTTGAAATTCAGCTGCTTCTATAGATGGACCTCCAGCAAGAATAGCCAACAAAAACAAACATTCTCATTCCACCAATGTATTGCAATTAGGAACAATCTGGATCTGACTACTTTCCAGCTGCTACCCAGCTGGAAAGTATGAGAAAGTAATGGGTCTGAATTTCCAACTAAGATCCAGCTGGAAATTATAGCTGTTTCCAACTAGGATTTTCAGCTCAGGGGGGTTCAAAATCAAACCTTTGACAAATTACTTTAAGGGTTATACATAGCTAATATTTCATGTAAAATATAATGGGTGCATTAAAAATTAGTTACAGAGGCATGTGGAGGTCAATTGCCCTCATGTGTTACAACCTCATGCAGTGGCATATTTTCCAGGGGGGGGGGGGGCAGGGGGGGGCGGCTGCCCCCCCCCCCCCCCCCCCCCCCGGGC
>CAJPEV010002139.1:3709-45527 GCA_905338385.1 Darwinula stevensoni | reverse complement strand
AAAAAAAAAAAAAAAAAAAAAGGTATGGTTCAGAAAAAAAAAGTTTTTTTTTCACAAACTACAGAATGAAAATGAAAATTTATTGTTTTATTTAGCAGAATAGGATGTGTCCCTCAAACTTTGTACTCCTTTGGAGTGTGAACTCCCTTAAAACAGCTCCTGGGGTGAAGGCCAGGATGTTATATGTAAATAAGTGGTGCAAGTATTGCAACACTGGAGCATAACTGCAAATTCATGATGTGTGGGCAGCAAAGTGGAGTGCAAAGGGTTAATGTGGCACTGGCATCCAAATTATTATGAGAATACTCAAGCTGACTCTCAACCACTCCATCTATAAAATGGCCTACATTTTCAAAGGCCTATATTTTCATTTAGTTTCCAATTTTTTTTAAGAATTTGACATAAAAAGAACTATTGGAATATAAAAAGGATGCATTGAACACAAGCAGTTTCACTCAGTGATATTGCCATAGGGGAGTTTAGTAAGCTATCTAATCATATAAATTAAGCCATATTAAAAATTTTGAGCTAATTACTGATTGGTGCTAAAAGTACTAAAAAATTAAATTTAAGTTATAAGTTTTCCAAAACAGCTGCCAAACAGGTTAGAACGGAGCACATGTATACAGGGTATGGAAAATAAACAGATCAACAACTTTACTTTCAACCTATAAATGTTTGTTCTTGCTGGAGCTACTTTCACTCAACTTGCTTTGTGAATTGATTTATATTATATATAAATGTTCCAAACCGACCATCAAAGTTTCATCCAAATATATTCCATCAAAGCAAGGCTATGGGGAATCATAAGAAAACTTTTATAATGGAAATATAAGAAATCAAATTGAAAATGGACAGGGGACTCCAGTCCCCTCAAAGTTACTAGACTTCAACTGTTTTCTCCTCCAACACAGACAAAGGGAAAACTTAAATTCTCTGTATTGACACTCATTGATTTATCAGTCAATTAAAAAATTGAATCAAAGCCACCCCCAAAAAAAAGGCCAGCCCAAAGAGTGATTTCCAATGGAAGATAAGTTCAATGTGCCATGGATTTCATGTAATGGGGCAAGGGCAATCCTTCACTTGAACACCAGCATAAGCTTTTGTTCATTTTAAATTTCCAAACATCTTTTGAATTTTCCCCCATAAATTTTCTTCATTAATTCATGAAATGCAGTTCTTTTGGCAATGGGAGGCCAACTATGCTTTTGTACTTGAATATGCATCACACATTGCAGTCTCTTACTCCACATCGACTCAAGGGCCCTTCATGCAAACTTACTGAAGTTCTGACATCCATGTCTTCAAACTGCTTCTCAAACTTCTCCATGACGGCTGATACCTTCTGAAGGTCCATGGAATTCAAGGCCTTTTCCAAAGCTTTCACCACACTTCCCATATTCTTAGTGACCTGTTTAAACAAAAGATGTGTCAATGCTTTAGGGTTGAATGATACTATGCTGTTTTCATGTGAAAGTTTCTTGGCAGAAAATGCCAACCAAAGATTCTTAAATTGGAAACACGAATAGAACTGAAGCCTAGGCACCTAGTGTAAATGTGAGAAAGTCTACATTAGCAGTTCATGAATACTTTGCCTAAATTGTGCTAACTTCTCTTCTTACAAACCAAACCCTTGTGAATCAGATGCATCATGCTGCCAAATAAAATGTTGTGATACAGTGACAACTACATGTGAATTTACTCATATTGAGGTCTGCATCAAGTGGCTAAAGGGTTGGAGGGCAAGTACAAAGCCCATTAATTCAACAGTAAGAACTGCATGGAATCATGTAACCAAAAGTAAGGAGGCAAGACAAGGGGGCATGAGAATCACCTACAAAGATCAGGGTTCATGCTAGCTTTTTTAAATCTTGAGTCCTGGTGCCTAGCTTCAGCTCAGTGGGAACATGTTCAGATGGTTGTCAATAAGTCCCACAGACCTGGATGTTTTGCAAATATGAGTCCCTCCAAGAAAATATGAGTCAAGGACTCGCTATAGTGAGTTAACATGAACCCTGAAGATGTAAGGCCAATGCAGGGCTTCTATCATGCCAAACTATGAGTATGGCATATATAACAGTCCATGCTAAAGCCTGGTTACTTACAGACTTCATCGTGAGGGCTGATTGAACTTTTGATGCAACCGCATCAACTTTTGATGACATTCTCAGGTAGCTCAGACTTTCATTCTTCTTACGTATGGCATTTTCTGCATATATCCTGGCACCCTCCACGTTCCCCTTCTGCAGAGCCTTCTTCACTTTTGCTTGCTCTTTCCTTTGTTCCACTTCGGCACGTCGAGAAAGGCGATCCAACTGCTTTGTACAGAACTTCAGCTGAAAGAGGGTGTCTAGGAAAAGAGAGAATGAATCATCCACCTCATACAACATGAATGAACTTAGCTTTATTGAAAATTTTATTTAGATTTTCAATATACTTATTAATGTTGATGTAAATTACCATTAAGCAGGAAGTAGATTACCAGCATTAAGTAACATCAAAAAGGACTTCACAAGAGTTCCATGGGTTCACCAGGGGACTCAGGTTAAATAAAACCTTTTCAGAGAGCACAACAGTATTCCTTGCATGTTAAAGCTTAATTGGGATACAAAAAAGGCCCAAGGTGCTCTGGATATAAATCAGTTCAGGGCTACCCTGGGTAAGGCCAGTTGCCTTTAGGCTCAATGTCAGGCCTATGGTAGACTTTAGACTTAAGCTAAACCTAGCTCAAGTCTGCCGTCAGCAGGATCTGTTTCTACAATAGGTTTGAGTACGTACCATCCATTTCGATGATTCCCGGGAATAAAAAGGGGAAATGATGATTTCAGACGATAGGTCAGCCGAGATGACTGTCACGAAGCCCACCTATCATCAATAAGTACCTGGGCCGATGAAGGACAGGGAAGGACCATGACACCATGAGCTGGCGCGAGTTCGGGTTGCCAACAAGGTCTAACGTTCAGATAAGAGACAGTTACTCATAGGCCCAATTCTTCCTTTTCCCTGCAAACTGAGTCACGAACTTTATGGTTAGGGCTCTTAGCGACTGAAAGGGAGAAGAGTTGAAGTCTTTTTATCGGGATGTACTGAAAGCACGGGGCAAATAGTATATATATGCTAAATTGAATCTGTTCAGTAGCAGATAAAGGGATTTTACATGGGGGATGATATTAATGTTTCGGATTCGTGAAGATAAAATAATATTACTAATGCTTGTGGCTCAGGTCATTTCCTCGAAATTTAAGCTTTTCAAAAATGACGGACGAATTCAACTTTGACGGACGAATTTTACTTTGTATATTTTTTATTGGGGGGAAGTGGATGGAGAAAATAAAAGCAGTTGCTTTTTTTCACATGCGTTCACAACTTTTCAAACGAACACCAGAGCCGTCCAGAGGGAGGGGGGGGGGGGCACATGGGGTAATCTGCCCCTGGTCCTGTGTATCAAGTGGTCCCAAAGGGGGCCTTCAAAGGGCTTCAAGGGGGCCCCCAAGGGGTCTCCGATTAAGTTTTTAGTTTAGTTTAGGCCCCGGGCCCCTGGAAACCTCTGGGCGGTCCTGACGAATACGATATCCATCGAATATCTGAATCATGCGAAAATCTATCGAATTCCACCGTTGAAACCTATTGAGGGAACAGAAGAAAGAAAGGAAGAGAAGGCGGTTGGAAACCAGCAGTAAACAGGGGAGAAACCAGCTGAAAAAAATACGAGGAACAGAGATTATTTGACCACGTCTCAAAACATTCTAAACACATACATCCAGACAACCCTACAAACCCCTGATAAAAACTGGCGATGGAGAAAACAGCTGTGATGAGAGGAGGCACTTCGCCTGTGTCGAGACACAGTGAGGAGATGAAGTGCTACCTTCCTTCCCTTCTGCTCCTGCAGGTGCTTTTCGATGTAGCATGCCGATCTACTGCTGGCCGCTTGCAGGTGCCCTCATCGTAGTTATTAAAAAAAAAAGGAAGAAAGTTACAGTTCTGTGATGAAAACAAGTGTCTAATGCAAAGGTTCTCAAGAATTGTGCCGCGGCATCCAGGGGGGGCTTTCTCACCTAAATAGGACTAGTAGGCATTCCAGACTCTGTTGACTGATGCCTTTCAACATCAGAAATCCTTTTTCAGTTAATCTCTGCTGTTCAGAAGTCACGGGGACCTATAAGGTGCAGAGGCGCCGTACCCACGGGGTAAGCTGCGTAGTAAGCTGCTGAACCTCTAATCAATATCATTTGGGGAGGGGGACAATACCCCCCAAGCTTGGCCAAAGTGCACCAAAAGTAAGGCACTTGGAGCATAAAGTGGTGTGAACAAAATTTTCTTATCCATTTAGTGTGCCCACTAATCCCCGGTAATTAACCCCCGGTTCCGCTTAAGGGAGTGAGGTGGACGGGCGAGGACGCGAGGGTGCAAATTCGAAAGGGGGGAAGGGGATTGAATGTGGACGGCGATAAGGACCCAACGGAGGGGGTGGGGCGTAGAGGGGTGTTTACACCTTATCCTCGTCGTCAAACCACCGGCGTGACCATTATATACGGAACATTTCCACTGCAAAAATATTTCCGAGCAACCCTACCAGTGGCGTTCACAGGCGAGGAGGGGGGAGGGGGAGGGCCGCAGTGGATTCGAGCGCCTCCTTTGGCTTTTGGTAACGCAGCAGGTCCAGTGTTTGAGGATGGACGAACAGGCGATCATCTTAGTTAAAGCACCGAACCCTCCCTTGGCCCAGCACCTCTGCGCTTGTCACTCACCTGTCATAAATATTAGCTCACGGAATTCGAGAATATTCCGTTCATGGTATTTAAAGAGCATTTGTACCATGCTCCCCATATCTTTTGAAAGCCTACGATGAGGTGCCATATTTCGCCCATCTTGTCTTTTCCAATCGTTTGCATGGTATGGGCTTGATTTCAGGTAGCCTCCAGATCGTCTGGTGTGTATATCGCCCTGTTTTACGCTTTATAAAAGCGCCTTGGATCTTTTAAGGCAATATTTGTTTCCTGAAAGTTTCATGGTGTCTAGGTTGTCTGAGTAAAAAGCGACAGCCATTCAAAGTGGAGTCATAAAATGTACCTTTTCCGCGCACGAGGTGGTTGGAGTTTCAGCACTGCTCAGATCATTTCTCTCCTCAGACACCCTAAAGGCTTCTCTTTACCATACTTTGTCATGCCCTCGTCGCAGAATAGTTCTGCTGTCGTACGCCGTAGCGTCAGAATCGATGCTGCGACGGACCGCGCCGAAAACTCAACGGGGTCGTGCTGGTTGCGAAATAGACATAAAGCTTTGTATAAAGAAGCAAGCCGCGATGAAGGTCAAGTTGCGGAAATATGACGCAAGCTGTCTTTGCTTTGGCTTGTGTGTTGTAAGTAAGTTGGTGCCATGGCGCTCAGTAAATTGAGGAGAAATTTGGAAAGCAACAGTAAGAAAGATGAGGTTGCAGCGATTGCCTTGATGGCGATCGTGCGTGATAAATCCTTTCATGAATAAGTTTGGAGGTCCTGGACTTCAGAACTTTCATTTACCCCAGTAATATTCTGGTTCTGGGCCACTGTGCAGGGGTGCCGCGAATGAAAAAGAGGTTGAGAAACGTTGGTCTACCACGAATTCCCGAAAGAAACTCTCACATATGTATGAGTAAGCATCGCACATATCAACCGTATATACAACCGTAATACTTGTAGGCAAAGCTATTTCAAAAATTTATTTAAAAGAGCTACGACAACACGCCTTCGGGCAGATTTTCTGACTTCTCAAACAATCTGAGAAATCTCTCTCAGTCTGGTTTGACAAAGATATACAGTATTGCCATTGGCCACGTACCCTGCCAAAAAATCAACGGGACATCTCTCCGGTTCTGTTTCGGGGTTCCCTTTGAAACATTGTTAGAATAAACCATGATTGTATTCATAAAATAAATTTATTGATAATAAGTAGGTATTGACTTTGTTCGCCTTGTCCCATTCCTTTTTATTACAAATACAATTGAAGAGGCGTCGGTTATCCGAGAACGGCATTTGCACCGCACTTGGGTGGTGGTGCATGGTTGCTCCCCAGCTGCGATCGGAAGTTTTTTTCGCGATTACGTTGTGGCATATTCTGTACTTATGTGACATACTTCATCATAGCCGTATTCATCAACTTTCCATGAAATATGTGTTCCTTTGTACCATTAAATTCAAGTTGAACTTTCGTCATCAGGACACGTCGCATAGCCTGGCATCACTGTCTCGATACCATAACACCAGGGTCCGTACAAAACAAACAGCAGAGGACCAGCCCTGCGACCCAGCCATGGACCCACCCGCCCGAGAGGCCAATACCACCGGCTGCGTGGCCCATCGCACGCTTGGGCTCAGCAAGGTCGGGCTCGTCGGGAAGCTGGGCTGAGGCCAGATGCTTCGCTGGCCTGAAGTTCGAAGGTGAGTGGACAATTAAGACAATAACATTGGCGTTCGCAATAGGTAAATAGTAAATACACGCCTGGAGAATTTAATCGCGATATGATAAGCCAAGACTGCCTGGCATTACATTGGCATCCGCCTTCTCAAACTTGAATCCTTCGGCACACCCTAATAAGTTGGTGGAGGACTGGCTTGTTATATATAATTTTTTTTATAGTTAGGCCTATTAGAAATGAAAGGAAAACTCTCTTGTGCATCACCCCTAGAATCTTCAAGGTTTATCGAATCAATGTTGCATCCATCAATGTTGGATTAATTTTACCCTGCTACATTCTATGTACATGCTTTCTACATTATATAATTAATGAAGGTATCCATTCAGTACTATTTCTGCAATTGACTTGTTTGGTTGCTTTTATTTCCTTCACAGTATTCAAACTCTGTAATTTCTATTAAGCAACTTGCTCTATATTGAAATTATATTTCTGTTCTTAGATTTTCTTTCTCATTGCACCCCACATGAAAGAGTTAGATGCAGTATCATATGCTATTCCCTGCCAAGTGCGATCTTAGCACTTATTCAATCCATTGAGTTTGCTACCTAATTGAACCAGCTTTCCTTCATCCCATGGGATAGAATTATCTAGTCTCCCTGGACTGGGTTACCACTTCGGATGAATATATTGAGAATTTCTGAATATATTGAGAATTTCTGGTGTTCTTCTAAGTTGTCCATGAGGAAGTATTGCATTCCTTAATGAAAAGTATGGGGTGATTTTGCTTTTGGTATCGGAGTGACTTGCTGAATTGGCTATTTAGGTGTCATCTCACTTTGGTTGTGGAAACCTTGTGCACTCAAATAATAGTCATGTGGGTTCTAGAATGCAGTGAACATTGACTCATTATGTCAAGGGAGACCTAATTCTACTTTAGGAAGCATTGATCCTATTTTGAGTCAATGCAGAATTTGGCACAGAAACATGAATTCAACAATAGGATGATTCTACTTCGATTCAACAACATCCTTGGGCTTCTAGGGACTAAGACTCTTATAAGTAATTGATTTGACAAAGGTGTGTTGATTCTAACACATTCATTCTGTAATCAATAGAAACAAGATGTGGTATAGAGTGAGATGGCAGAAGGAATAAGTATATGTCCACTCTACTAAAATAGAATCTAAACAAGCAAATAATGACAAATATTAGTGTACTACTTTGACCTTAGGCTTGTGAAGGGAGACATGCATTGGGAATTTGTCACGGTAAGCTCCAGTGTGAAAAAGTGAAAATGATTTTTAAATTAAATATGAAGACTGGGAAAATTGAAAGGTCAACTACTGAGCATCTGCTTTCAGTACAGATGGACCATTAGTTGACCTCTTATTTCTATGGAGAAAGAAATGCTCCAAGATAAAATAAAGCCTTTTTTTATGGATGTGCTTGCTTGGAACCTTTTCTTGTATATAACTGAGAGTTAATTACAAAGCATTGCATTTGTTGTTCAGCATAATTTGTTTCTCAATTTCTTTTTTCACAACTCTCACCAGTAGTTTTGCAGCTTGATGGTTAAATTTTCTTAGAAAAATATAATTTGGTTAATTTTTCATGACTGGTTGCCATCCAGGAAAATTCATACTCTTTGTATCTCTTGATATTGTACATATTCCTCAGTTTATACAAAGCTTTCTCAATGAGTAGACTTCATGAAAAAGTTGAAGCATTGTACTTGTTTTGGTGGGACTTGATTGCATAATGGTGCTAATATAAGTGAAGGTACAGAGATACCAAGAAAAACAGGTGTTATGATTGAATTGGGAAATGAAAGGTGAGGATTATGTTAAATGGGCTTTGTTAGTAATAGGCTCTTCGTTGTTATAGCAGTTTGATTGGACCTTGTGATTCTTTTTCTCTTGTACCTTTGTAATATGATGCAGGAGCTTTTATTCTTTTGAGAGAAAAGTGTTAGCCCACTGTAAATGTCATTTGGAATGTATGGAAGAAACTCATTATACTGAGATGTTGACATTGGAATGACTTTTGTTCTTCCAGGTGCTTTTATTATCTAGTCAAGGGGAGCAATGAAGAAAATTCAGCCAGCTACAATGCTCAAGAAGTCAGGAGCATGGATTTGCTTCAATGGGAGTACAAGAAACACCATCATACCAAAGGATTCTTTCAGAATTCAGTGGCAATGTGATAAATGTGGCGAGACATTCTTGCAAAAGTTGGAGTTACGAAAGCATAAACTCCAGCACAGGAGGGATACTGAGAAGTCAAAGTTACCAGATGTAAAGTCTAGTCATGATTGTGCCAAAGACATGTCCTCAGAACCAAACTCACAGTCTGCAGTAGGTACTGTGACTGGGCCTCGTCTCTCAAGGTCTAAGACTGTCACGCCTCAGAGCTGCTCAAATGAATCGAGTGCCTGTGAAAGCATGAAAAGTTCAAAAGTTAACACTGCTTCTCCCATCTCCCCAACCAAGAAAGAAGAAAAATGCACCTCCATCAATGAAGCAAAGCATGAATGTACAAATTGTGGGAAGAGCTTTCGGTTTCCAAGTCACTTGATAATACATCGGAGGAACCATGAACGAGAAAAATTGAAACCAAAAGTGAAATGTCAGCCATGCAGAAAAACTTTTACCACTCAGGCTGCTTTATCCAGGCATAAGAAAGTCACTCATGAAGAATCCAAGAAGAATAAGAAATTTGTTTGCATGGTATGCAACACAGTCTTGCAGAATTCAAGCACTTTAGTAAGACATATGATTTCTCACTCAGGAATGAAGCAGCACACTTGTGACATTTGTAGTTCCAAGTTTGCTTTCCTCCACAATCTGAAGGCTCACATCAAATGTGTTCATTTGAATCATAAGCCTTTCAAATGTGATGTTTGTGGGAAGGCATTTCCATTCAAGGATCGATTAGTCTTACATCAACGAGTTCATACTGGCGAGAGACCTCATTCATGTGATATTTGTGGGGAGAAGTTTGCTTTGAAGGGAACTCTGAATGTGCACTACAGAATCCATACAGGGGAACGTCCCTATACATGCAAGGAATGTGGGGCTGCTTTCACAACTATGTCAAATTTGAAGTCTCATATGGTACGTCATGAAGGCAAGAAGCCACATGAATGTTCCATATGTGGTGCACGGTTCCCAAGGAAGGACAATGTCCGGAATCACATCATATCCATACATTATCAGGTTAAACGTCATACATGTCCTGTGTGTCATCAGTCTTTTAAGGGTCACCTTTCTAATCACATGAGAATCCATAGCAAGGAGAAGCCATATGAGTGTGCTCATTGCAAGGTGTCATTTTGTCAGAAGTCACAGCTTTTGGTCCATCTGAGAATTCATACAGGTGAGAAACCATATTCCTGTTCAACTTGTGGGAAATCATTTGCCCATTCAAGTGTGTGGAAAGCACATGAAAGGAAGCACACAGGTGTTCGACCGTATTCTTGTCAACTGTGCCCATCACAGTTTGTGCAGTTACCTCATCTGAAGAAGCATATGAGAAGAATTCATTCACAACATCCATATTTGTGTATGGATTGTAAGTCAAGCTTTCAGAAGAGGAGAGAACTAGAGGATCATATTTCTCTGCAGCACAAGAAAAAAGCTGAAGCAGGAGATGGGTCAAATCTTGATATTGAGTTAGGAAACAATATCACATCTGACTTGGTCAAGTCCAGAGTCAAGAAATTCACTCCCACTATAATGGAATCTACAGTTGGTGGAACATGTGAAAAGCGTGACAACCAGCCCAAGAATCCGACCACTCCTATTAAAGGATTAGATCCAGTGAGGATAGGAAGACTATGCTTGCTGAGAGAACTTGTTGGAGGTTTGATGAAGAAAATAACATCAATGGAAGATCTTCAAGAGTTAGGTTATGGTGTGGTGGATATTGATGAAGTACTAGAAAAATCATTGCTAGCTGCAGGGTTCCCTATTTCTGAGAACAAGGATGTACTTTCAAGACTTGAGGAGAATATCATCGCTCTCCTAAGGTGGACCATCCCCAAAAGGTTCCAGAAATACCTTGAGCAGAAGCATAATTCAGTTGAGCTCATTTTGAAGGAGCTCACATCATGAGTCTATATTACCCATGGTGCTGCTCATAATCCCAGTGTAGAACTCCAGTATTTGCACTTTGTACAAATTTACTTTTATGTTGTTTTTGTTCTTGTACACATTTTCATTTATGTTTCTTCAATGATTCCTAGCTCATTTCTTGAAACTTAGTTACCAAAAGTTTTTTGCTCAACCAAAGGAAAATTGACTTTTTGTGGTGCTTTTAGTAAACCTAGTCCTCAAGATTAAACTTTTGGCCAGTATGTTGCTTGTTTTGTTGAGGAAATCAATGGGAAATTTTGTTTTTTGTACCATTTGGCATGGAAGAAGTTGGAAACTCCTGGAAGAATGTATAGTTCCTGTTCAAGAGGAAATGAGTCTTAGTCATTCTTAGGCATTCATGGAATGTGGCAAGCTTTAATTTCCAACAAGCCAAAATAAGTTACCCATTAGGATAAGAAGGCTCTCTTCATCAGAATTCACAATCCTTTTATTCTAAAGTCTGTGCAAAACATCTTTTCAACCAGATGGAGCGAAATTGTTCATGTTACATTGTGGCACCTAATAGCATTCAGCTTTCCAGCCATGTCATGCCATGTGCGTCATTTTGATCATATATTTGCATTATCATATATCCATTATGTGGGGGTGCCTTGAGCCAATTATTTACTTGAAAATCCATTGTTTCTTTGATGGAATCAGTGCAGGTGGATATGGATTGTAATTTCCAATATGAAAACTCTCTAAGATGTAGGCAAGAGATGTGCAGTCAGTGAAGTGGATTGTGGGGTTTGTTCCTTAATGGGTGACATGCACCAGATTCATTTAACTTTAAACTGATTTGTTTTCATAATGAGTGTCTATGAGAATTAGTTTCTCTGTTAAACTGTTTCCCATTGGGGACCATTGTGAGATCAGATTAGTTTAGCCTAAATGGATTCAGTGCATCTCACCTGTTAGTTCCACTTAAGAAAAATGATTTGCCCAGTTTTACATGATCAACTATACATTTCTTGAGCACACATTTAGAGATTTGCTTACTCATCACATCCTGATGTTGGTAAAAAAAAAAAAAATGAGAAGCTGAGATGGTAATTGGGTGTAGGAATCTTTGTGAAAAGATGTAAGCAAAAGAGTTTGGAAGCTCTTATCAACTTGTAGGAATACACCGATGACTTACCATATGAAATCAGTTAAAAAATTACCATGTAAGAGGGAACTTGATCATCTTGCTTCTATCATGGAGGACAACCTTTCTGTTCACTTTTGTTTCCTGTTTAAGTAGAGATTGAATGTTTGGTTTTTTCATGAAGTAATTGTGTTATGCATTTTTAACTAGTCTGCACTCTGTGCTAATTTTTTGCAGTATGGAGAGAGAATCCTTTCATGTAGACCTGGTGCACTGGATTTTTGATACAGAAGGTTATTAAGTGAGAATTGTCAATTGCACTGACTACAGACAGCGACTATGTTAGATAGCCCCGCTTATGCAATTCTAGTTTAAGCCCCGCTTATGCAATTCTAGTTTACTATATGAAGTCAGTCATTAATTATTTGATCTCAGTGAATTTTGAAAGTTTGGTGCTGAAATTCCTTGAACTTTCATGTTCTTCCATGCCATTCTAATGCCAAGGTCTTGTTTTTTTGTTTTTTTTGCTTCAGCTGTCCTTGTTCAGTTGAGTTCTCAACATTGGGTGCTATGTATATTGTGCATATTTCATGCATATATGTGATTGCTGTGGGCATTTACTCCCCTTCCCCCATTATTTGTATGATTACAGTGGCTTGTTGCATATGAAGTTATGTGCAAGTCTGTATTGAGTGTTGTCTTGCTGTTTTTTGTGGAGGCTGAATCAATGCTTCAGCTATTTTCAAATAGTCCCCATGTATTCTAGTTCTAGGCTCACATGTGCACAAATGGAACTGGAGGAAATAATTGGGACTGAAATGTTGATGTATGAAATTTGAAATTAGTTGCCACTGGTTTTACTTTGCAAAAAGGAGGATAAACTTTGACCTTTGGACACTTCAAATTTGTCTAATGCAAAAAAATGTATGCATTATCATGTTGCTAATTATGGTTTCATGAAGTAAAACACATTAGCTTTCAAAGTTAAAGCTGCATCACCCATAGATGTTTCCACTTGTCTGGGTTTATTTCTAATAGCTTCAATATTATAAGGACCCGAGTTCTGTTTCCCTTCAGTACAACTATTGGCTACAGTTGAGTATGAATTCCATCAGATAATGACCTTTTATCTGCTGGTTCCATGTAATAGGTGAATTACAGATTTGGCTATCAGCATAAAATGCGATGAAATATCAACAGTACAATTGGTAGATTATATAAATAAATGACCTTCAGTTCCATTTTTTTGTGTTGCCATTTTGGCTCACTTGATGTGCATGGTAGTATCTTTAGATTTAGGCAATTATAAGCTCTTTGCATATCTTTGGTGAAATCCTCAAGCCATCTCACTCTGGCTCGCAGAATCTGCTGTCTTCCCAGGCGCAGAGAAAAGTCATCTTATGGATTTTGAAGTAGTCTTTGAAAAGAGTTGCTAGGGGCTAGGGGTTTCACAGATGATATGTTTGTTCATTTTATGGATTTCTTACCATATGGATTCTTACCATGGATTTCTTACTCAGTGTGTACACTTTCACTGAACCATTAGATAGTAACTTACCAGGAAACTCTTGGCATGTGATTCAGCTTTTGTGATGAAAGTTTACAACCTTGTCATGTGGTATGTTCATGATCTCGTTTGAGTTGGAGAGGTAATTTCATTTTTCATTTTGAATTTTTCCTTAGTTTGATAGACTGCCACTTTCAGCATCATCATGATGCTTTCCTAGTTGAAATGGTTCCTGAAGGTGAAAAAAGTTTATTTTTTTCTCTCAGTAATGGTTTTCCTGTAGCCTCCACACTAGATAATCTTGGCTAGCATGAATATAGAGGTGAGTCACTTTTGAAATTTTGCAGACCTCTTAAATACATCATTTCATTTTATTGCCAGTTAAACAACCAGCTAAGTTCTTATTATGGCTGCTTTGTTTGTTTTAAATTCATTGTGCATTGACTTGACTTTGACTCTTTTATGGTCATGCTTACAGAATAATAATCCCTTAGTTATCCTAAGAAGGCACTGTTCTCAGTATGGCACCTGTATTATATTGTCATCTATATTGCATGCTGTAATAATAAAAAATTTTAAGTCATCGGTTGTTTCCCTTATCTAAGTAGTGAATGCAAACTGCCCACTTCCTGTCCATGAGACATGGGGATAGTTTTTGGGTGAATCCTATGCAGAAATGGTTTGTCATTAATGCAAGAAGTTGTTTCTACTGCATTAGGAAAGCTGTTTTTCTGCAAGCTTCATATCTTTCCAGAGTTGATCAATTTCCATGGCCTCCTTTCCTGAAATGAAATTGACCACTGGGAGTCCCTCCTTTTCTATATGTCTGTCTCACACTCTGGTTGTTTAGCTATAACTTTAAAAAATATTGGTCTTGACTGTGAAAATTAGTATGTTGGAGATATAGACAAGATGCAGGCTAAGTGTGTTTATGGCAAAGTTTGTGGTAAAAACAAAATGTATATGGTTAATATTGACAATTTAAAATATGCTTACATGCAGAAAGGTATGAGCAGCTGTCAGCCTGCTTCAGTCTTGACCTTCAGTTGCATGTGCAACACTTAGACCAAAATGGGATGCCTTGTCTCCAACCAGAGGCATTGCTTCCCTTTCAGCCTTTGTAGCTGATAGAGCCATTGTTGACAAAGAGAGGGGCAGTATATGGCAGCAGAAACAGGGTTGTAGCTGAACTCTTGCATTCCCATATTTGGCAGAGTTGCCATTAGGCAGATTTGGCCATTCTCCCTCCCATCTCCAAAACTACTTGCAACACTTCTGTTCCTAAGTCATTGAAAGAAGGTCCACTGGATTGGGCTTGCCCTGCTCGTTTTTTGTTGTTGGAATGGTGTGTAATACTGAGTCAAGAGCATTAATTAAAGCAAGTTTCACTTGCTTTGTGACATAGCAACCACTTTATTTATATAAAAAGAGATTTTCATGACTGAATAAATTGAGATGTGAAAAATTTATTGTGATGAACTTGATGTCCTTGGAAGTAGAAGTGAAGATGCAGTTTTTCTCTCATGTTCACTTACCACTGCCATTCAATAACTTCTGGAAATGATTTGGTTTTCCAATTTGCAAAAGCAATGAAGTTTATGCATTGGCATCCTTTGAAAGGATCCTCTAGAACATTGGCACTCTGTTGCATCCTCATCAGTCACTTATTAAAAGCATTCCCTTAACTCAGGCATAAATATATTTGTCATAAATGCACAAAATAAAATGTCTAGGAAACCTTGATTTGCAAGCTAGGAAAACCAACTCAGCAAGTTAACCACAAGGCAAATGATCTCAAGATTTGTTTGCTGGGTGATTTTAATCTATTATGGAGTTGGCTCTAGGTGTCAACACAGAGCTAGGTACATCTCCAACTAAGTACCGTTAACCCTATAACTACCATTCTGATTTCAATGGACCCTGTTACAAAAATTTAGCTGTTTGTGTAGGCTGTGCTATAAAATGTTAAAGTCTGATACTTGTGTATTTTCATGAAGATGTGATGGTAGTTTGGCAAAGCATTTTGAAGAAATTCTTTTCAGAATGAAGGGATGAAACAAAGACTCAAATATATGACCATATGGGTTCTGTTAGTTGCAGAGTTAAAGTTTTCATAGGTTTCTTATGAAGATCCAATTATGCTTGATGTTGGAGTAGATTGTCATGAATGGATTTAAAGGTATGAAGTTTTCAGATATTGGAAAATGACAATTTTTTGCCAAAAGTATATCATACTACTAAGCCAGGCACTTGCTATTACTGGGATTTTTCTTTCGTGGATATTGGTAGGTGTATTGTGGGTAAGCGTCATCTTTTTTAAGATGCATTACATTCGGAGAATTCTAGGTATTCCCTCCTTCAAGGCCCCTTTGATGAATTTACAATTCAGGTTAGTATTTTCTATTTATCTTGTTAAGGGATAATTTAGTAAAATCCTGGACAATAATTTTTTGCATTTTTTAATTTGCTATTGACTTAGATTTGGCATTAAGTAACTCAGCACCTTTTCTTTTTGGTTCTCAAGGAAGAGACAGGAAAGACATTCTATTTGTAGTTTTTTTTCTGAGATTAAGCAGGGAGTGTATAGACTTAAACAGTGCTCCAGAAAACTGAAAACAAACATGCCCTTCAGCATGCTATCATGGAAGCTAGACAATGGTGTCACATATGCAGTCAGCCTTAAATCATCCATTCTTCTGGGAGGATTCATAAAAGCATAAGAACTCACTTCCGTCCAGATTTATAATATAAAGAGGAAGATGCAAAGGTAACTGATGGTTCTGGCTAACTCCTAAAGGGGTCACTAAACACGCATCCACACAGAGACCTTTAACAGTTTATGGTTTATGTTGTCAGTTGTACACAATGCCTCATCCTTGAATTCCAGAAGCTATGTCAGAGATAATTATGAAATGAGGCCAAACTCTGATTGAGGAAAAGTTGAAGTTTTCTATAACAGAGTTCCTGGAACCCAAGGATGAAGCATGAGTAGGAAACTAATCCCTTTTCTTATGTTGTTTCTCTTCAGTCGGACCATGGCTACAATGACTGAAGCATTTCAAAAGGCACAAAAAGATGTCCAGCAGTTGCCAGAAGATCCAGGTAATGAGGCTAAATTGAAGCTGTATGCTCTTTTCAAGCAAGGGACAGCTGGTCCAGTGAGTACCAAGAGACCAGGAATGCTAGACATGGTTGGTCGAGTCAAATGGGATGCATGGAATGCTCTTGGCAACATTTCTAAGGTACATATTTTATGTTGATGCTTTTATGGTATCTCCTGGAAACATGAATTGTTCACTAAGGTACCTGGAGGTTTCTCTCATTGTTTTCAGGGCAGAGCATTCGGTATTCCTTCGTCTTGTGCACACCTAGTTTGCACAACCTTCGTCTTGTGCACACCTAGTTTTGTACCGTGCACACCAATCGTGCACATTGCTAGAGGTGATTAAAGTAAGTTGTAGGCGTCGTAGGTGTACATACTACAACCTACGACCGTTACTTTAGAAGTGAGTGCTGTTCTACCAGACTCCCACGGCGGAACGCGCTGCCCGACGTAATGGTGAGCAGGTACATTTAGACACGCCGAATCTTAGCGCTCTGGAGGGCTTCCTTTGAGGAAGTTTGGAGGAAGGGACTGTGTATTGCCGTGACTCCCGTCCAGGTATGAGAAATGAATATATGAATATACGAGCAGCAATGTGAAATATGACATGTATTCATGAATGCAGGAATGAAAAATACAGCAAAGCGCTTTGACGCAGAAGTGGAAGATTCACTGCGGGAATTGGCGGTGTACTTCTCCCAAGAAGTCCAGGAATGGCGTTTTTGCATGCAGAGATCGCCACCAACCCTCTGCGAGGTGGCTGGCGAGCATGTCGAGCCTCGTGCCACGACCCCTTTTCAATATTCTTTGTTTAAGAGCTCCCCACTGTGCCTCTATCCGCTGAGTGTTGGCTCCTGAATTCGTTAACTAGTATAAGTGGGGGAACAGACTTCCCTCGTGCATCCTGACAAAGGCATAGACGTTCAGGTGTACCGAGGTTTAGGCTGACACTCGAAGAGAAAAGGCAATCGTAGAGACAATCGTATCTCTTACGCGTGGGCAACAAGGGCCACCGTACCAAGTCCTTACGTTCATCCTGATCGCCGTCAGGGCTGCGCGTTCCGCATTGAACGTGTTTGTAGAGGTACATTCCTCATCGGGAAATAGTGTGCACATAACGAAGTTGAGGTTTATGTGCAGTGTTCACAGGATTTGACAGTGTGCACAAGACGAAGGAATACCGAGCATTCCCTCCCTGCCTTTTCACTGCATGTTTTTCTCATAACAACTACATGTCAGTGTGACATGTTCTTATTGGAAAATACTTTTAATGCTTTGAGTCCTTTTCTTCATCTTCAGGAAGAAGCACAGGAGCAGTATGTGCAATTTGTACAATCCTTGATGGACCAGTATTCATCAACTTCTGCTGGACCTGAGCCAGGCAGTGCAGCTGGGGACTACAAGTGCATTGAAGTTTCCACAGTGGAGGGCCTAAATATGATCAAGTTTAACAGGCCAACAAAAATGAATGCTCTTACCTATGAGGTATTCTACCAGCTGCCAGTACCTTGTTAATGCCAAAGACTTTTTAATTTTAGTTTATTATTATTATCAACCCACTTTGCTTTGAAATTACTCTATAGCTAAATTGGACTTTTTATTTAATTTTAAGCAGACTAATGTTAATGGCAAAGGTGAAGTAAAATATTTGCTTGTGTGACTAGTTTCTTAGTTGTAGCATCTCCAGAAAAAAGAAATAAAGCCAGTACTTCAAGCTTTTGACCTGGAAGGATTTTATCAAGGCATAAATGTACTCATGGTTACCCTGGGCTGCAGCCAATCTAGGGAGGGACTTGATGAGAATATGGAGCCATAGTATTTCCTGTCACCAGTTTGCCTGCCTCTTGATGCCAGTCTTGGGAAGGTTCCCAGAGGCCAAGGGAGGGGGTGGGGGAGTTCCTTGCATATGCCATTGGCTACTAGTGAACATGTTACATAGCTGTTTTTTCATTGTAAACCTCTTTCCTTGATAGGATGGTTAAAATGTTTCTGTTTATGCAGATGTATGGAGAGATTGTAGATGCCCTTGAGAAAGCTGCCAAGGATGAAAAGGTTGTGGTGACTGTCACAACTGGTGCTGGTGACTACTACTGCAGTGGCAATGACCTAAGCAACTTCACCAAAGTGGATCCTACAAACATTGCTGGAGTTGCTGAGGAAGCAAGAAAAGTTTTGCTGTAGGTAAAAGCATGATCAACAAACAAAAGTCTTCTGATCACCCAGCTATTAGACATTATTCTGGCACTCATGATTTAGTGTTATATGCATATTATTCATTATGTTATGTGTGTGTTACAGGAATGCTATTGGATTATCTGTTGTTCAAAGATATGAATCTAAATGCAGATGATGATCCATTCAGAATTGTCAATTTTGTCAGACCTATCTTCGAAATCATAATGGTTAATGAGGGTCTTCCAGTATTGCAGCACATGATTGACACAAGTTCTTATTGCATTTATCTCTTGTTTTAATTGAAAAGAAAAATTAACAAGACTGTACATCAAATGGTCTTGAGGCAGCAATACCTTTTACTCAAATTTGAGGCATGTATTTTTCCAGGAAGTTCGTGAATGCATTTATTTGCTTCCCAAAGCCCTTGATTGCCATGGTGAATGGCCCTGCTATTGGGATATCAGTGACTGTCCTTGGCATGTATGATGCTGTTTATGCTTCTGACAAAGTGAGTCAATTGGAGGAAGTTATATTATCAATTTATTATTTCTATGCTTTTATCTCATTCTAGATACTCCATCATCTTTGAATCTTTATTGACCCTGTTTCTCTTATTTTGCTAGGCAACATTTTACACACCATTCAGCATCTTGGGACAGTCACCAGAAGGATGTAGCAGTTACATCTTCCCACGGGTTATGGGATTCCCAAAAGTGATGACATTTTTTGTGTCTGTATGGTGAGGAAAAAAGGGCTGTTGATGAAATAGGACTTGTTCCATGTACTTATAGTCATCTGAAATGCTACTCTTCAATCGCCGTATCACTGCGGCTGAGGCCTGCGACTGGGGCTTGGTGACCCGTGTTTTTCCTCATGGGACCTTCCATCAGGAGGTTTCTCAAATTGTGAAGAATTATGCTTCACTCCCCAAGCAGGTCTGTCACAGTTTTATTGGTGCTGCATTTTAAATGTATCTTGCTGAGTCTAACTTGCCATCCTGACATGATATTTTGCAGAGCTTGTGGAAATCAAAGCAACTATCTCGAAAGTGGTCACTTGAAACACTTCAGGAAGTAAACAAAGCAGAATGTGACGTTTTGAAGGAGAGATGGCAGTCTCCAGAGTGTGCTCAGGCCATCATGGACTTCTTCAGTCGCAAATCAAAAATGTGATTTGTATAATGGTGCTCATGCCTGCCATTCATCAATGGTCATTTAATTTTATTGGGAACAGAGTAACAATGATATTATTGGGAATGGTTATATGAAAGCATATTCTTCTTAAACCCCTCTGATTGTTTTATGTCATGTATAGCCCCATGTAAGAAGAATTTCTCTCTCCTCCACTGTGTGGGTACTTTTCCTGGACAATGTTGAGCAGTGTACCAAAACTATCAGGATTCCATCATTCCACAATTATAATGCAGCCCAAAAGCAAATGTCCATATGTGGGAGAGAAAAAGTTTTTTTTGCAGGGTTGTGCATAGATTTTTATATATACAAACCATATATATCAGCATTCCCCATTAGTTTATGTTGAATTCTTCAGAGGTGAAGTGAGCTGATATTGTGATGATTCCTATGCAAATAAAGTGGGTTTCCATAGCCCTGCATCAATCAGTGATCATCAAGCATAATTTTTGTGGATGCCAGCTAAAGTCAACTCACTCTTTCCTTGTTCAGCCAACCTCTCAGCAATTCATTGGAGCCCCACCACCATGAAAAGAATAAGACTAAAGACTTGATTCATTCCGATCTTAAATGCACATGATGTAGACCTAGCCGTTCTCGGTCACTAGACGAACCAATAGCCGATGCTTAACCCAGTTAGGGCATGGGGAAACAAGGTGGAAGTGTCACATGCAACATATAACTCGGCATACCCTAACTATTATTTTTTTCCTGAGTCATATGGTCATTTCCTGCCCTTTTTTTGTGGGAAGGAAATACCCACTTCGGGAACTTCTCACAGCCTCTTGGTACTCCGTCTCAACACGAAAATCTTAGGGGCAATAACTTCAAAGCATAAAATACGCAAGTAATGGAAGTCTGAGTTTCGATGTCACCTGAGGGTGTTCATGACTGCCCTCGTTCCATATCAGCTTGTTCTATGCAAGTAGTGCTAAGGACTACAATGCGTTACATTTTAGTTTTATGTATCATTTCTTGAATAAAGCTGGCCTTATTCTCAATTGTAGTTTGTTTAAGGTGACCAGATTTCTGTGTTGCGAAAGTGGGACGCCCAATGAATACTTCCCCTTGCCTCTCGGAAAAGAATATGAATGCATATGTTGGACTGACAATTGTATTTATTATTGCCAAACATGAAATAGAGCTGTTATTTAATTGTGCATCCACAGTAGCGTAACCAGCCCTAAAGAGGGGGTTTCGGGAAAGTTCGTATAACTTGTCTTTCCAAATCACCAGAAGAGGAAAATGCGAAACGACGTGGAACACACGAACATAGAAAATGAAATGAAAAAATGTCATGAAATGGTGGAAACAATTTAAACAATAAATAATACAAGCGCATTCGATATTTGAAACAAAGCTAAAGATGAACAGAGTTAATTTCGGGATTCAGCCCAGATTTTACTACGCAGGCATGCGACTGGAAATTCGTTAACCCGTACGTTGTTCATTACTTTCATCCGAGTCGTGGTCCTTCCGTTTTCAGAAAAAATGTTAGCAGCGTCACATGGGCAAAACGCTTCCGTGACATTTTCACTTTATTGCAACAAGCGGGGGTTTTGGCACATTTTTGGCAAGGGTCCGGCCTCCTCAAAAATTCTCAGGAGTCACTTTCCCATGCAATTTGAAAACATCTATTAAGATATCAAATATCTGAAAGAAATCCCTGAGAACCATTAAATTCATTCTCAATCGACGCCAAACGAGTCGAGCCCAGTCTCTGAAAGTTGACTCCTGTCTCCGGAATCGCGGACGGGAAGTCAGAGCCTGGAGGCTTCCCCCGACTCAGAGACAACTACGAGATATAAGGGTATCACTTTGTTCATGCAATATGAAAGTAAACGATGGCAGTGAGAGAAGATGGCAAATGATGGCAGTAAGGCCGGCCTCGCCGTCTGCAGTGCGCACGAGCAGGTGCCTGCTAACAAGAACTAGCATGTTTTTAGGCTCAGCTGTTCGGTAATCCGAATTCCCATTGCCAATTTATATTTAAGCAGTTGCCATGGATATGCTATTCATAATCATGATATTCCATAATATTCTTGGTTTAGCTCCTAAGCGATATGTTTCTGAGCAATATCTGAAACTCGCAAGGCAAGAAATTCAACCGTCGTATCATTCTGTCATCGAAATTTTCCTAAAGCGGGACAGTTGGGCGTCCCGCTTACTTCATCGGGGGACACCGGGACATGTGATCTGAAAGTGGGACTGTCCCGCCTAAATCGGGACGCCTGGTCACCGTAAGTTTGTTGCCTTCGGCAAGATTTTAGTATCCCTATTGGTTCCTGACAGATTTTAGAGGTCATTTCAAGTACTACTGGAGCAGAATTTGCACTTTTTCTCCTTCCACCTCCCATCAACCACCATCAAATTCCTCATCCTACTCCCCCCTTCTTTAAAGCATGGTACTGTAAAGCACTGCCCCCCACACTTATGCGTAGCGAAATTGTTTCCATGGATAGCACCAAGCTATTCTATAATAATAATAATAAATCTAAAAAGCAGATCAACGTGTCAGCGATGACGCCAAATTTGATTTTGAAATAAGGGTAAATGCTTACGTCATCATTGATCCCCTTATTAATTTCAATGCTGACAGAAATCAGTTTCGGTTAGAATTTCAACCCTGAGAAAATTCCATCACACCTTTTTTTAATCGTTTCAAGCTATTTCTTCGCGAGTTCCAAGCTTACAAATTCAAATAGTGACCTCATGCAACATGTAGCGTATGGCACGGGACTGGTTCATCCCGAGAAAGTACTTTGCGGAAACTGAGAATGCTTTCAGATTTTAATCTCATTTAAAGAAAAAAATTTGGATCCTCTTTTCCCCGTTTTCTTCCTTCCATCGAATGATATGACTCGCTTACACTTTCTGCCAGAGCATTCGAAGATCTAATTCCATCACGGAAACGGAAGAACCGAACAATTTGCGACGACTCGCCTCGTTTCAGTTTCCACAGAAGGAAAGGGGGAAAAAAATGACAGTCGCTTGACGTCGAGTCTCTCTACGCACTGGCAGACGTCTTCGGTGCATAGCTGGAAAGCAGATTGGCTGCCTTCCAGATGCCCCCGCGTGAATTTCGACGGAGCGCCCTGAGAAGTCCGAGGCGAAATAGAGTCGGAACCTTTGGGTCCCTCAGGAAGCTCGTTAACGGACACAATGGGGGAAGCCCTGTGGTGTGGCTCCTTTCGGTAACGAGAGGCGTGATGTTATCGCCTCGTCGAATGCGGTCGTGACGTGGATCTCGTCCACCGTGGTTGTATCGTGGTGTATCTCTTCCGTCGTTTCTGAGTCGGGACTTTTTGTTTCAACACGAAGTCGGTGGAATGCCGTAACACGGGAATTTTTCAATCCCAGATCTTCAGAAGCGAAGGAAGGCGAATCCAGTCGCCCGACCGAATCCCGGCCACGCCGAAAAAGCGAAGCGACCTCCACCCGCTCTCGCGGGCATGCACGGGGCCTAGGAGAGAGAGAGAGACTCTCCACGCTCCTTCGTGCGTTCTAGGGAGAGGTCGTCAGTGTTCGCCTGTCGTCCGGCGATATCGCTTCACCCCGTGTCGAGGGTGGCGCATCCCGACAGACGAGATTCTCCTTCGCCACTTAGACAAATTCCATCGTCGGTCGCTTTCATCCCGCCTCGTCCGACAGGAATTCCTCAGTCCGATTTGCGACCGCGTCCGGTCTACCTCGCCTCGGGCTGACGGGATAACGGAATTCAATCCATTCTTCGGAAACAATTAAAGAGATCGAAGTCGGGAGTCGTTCGAGTCATTCGCATTCGAGTCACACATCTGGACCCGTTTCTGCTGCTTAATTGCCAGTCGATACCTTTTCGAAACCGAATTTTAAGCGTCTCCACCGAACTCGAAACGACTTTGTTAAGGAGCTCAGGACGTGCAAAACTGTCAGCTCGATTCTTATCTTATCTTACCTTAAGACCGAACCGTATTTTCGTAGACGTTCAAGAATGCACGATTGACCCGGGGAAACAAGAGTTCAGCCCTGCTCGGGCCACAGCCCGTCGGATCTGGGGAAATCGATGCCCATCATCAGATGAGATTAGCTTAAAAACTTTCGAGTGAAAAGGATTTAGTCAGGGGCGTAGTCAGGTGTTTAACGGTAGGGGAGGCGAAGAAGTTCTCGGTGGGTCAAAGTGGTTGTAAGAGGAGCCTTGCTGATAAAAGTACGTAAATCAATTGACCCATTGTTTCCCAAAATAGGTTGATTTCCCAATTGTTTCAGCCGAATGCCAAAGGAATGCACATGATGTGGCTCGGGGTAGCTTCGCTCGAATGCAAGTCTCGTTCGCGCTCTTTTATGGGGTCAAGAGAGGCTGATGGGGAGGGAAGGCTCACCCCCCCCCCCCCCCCCCCCCCCCCCCCCCCCCCCCCCTCNGGGGGGGGGAGGGGGGGGGGGGGGGGGGAGGCCCCCCCCCCCCCCCCCCCCCCCCCCATGGTGGGTATGCCATTGGATGGCTATGGTGCATTCCCCCCAATATTGCTTGGGCATGTGGTTAGCGTTATGCGCTCCGATCCGGGTCGGCCGCATAATCTGAGCGGGCAAAGGTCGAAGTACTGTCAATCCTCGATATGGCACCACTGCCGGTCATCGTCGATCATGGCGCCGTGACGAGGGTGGCGCTTTATCGAATTAATTATCGAATCTTTCCGTATCACACGCTCAAGGGGAGATTTGTCCGCAGGAAAAGGTCGGCGATAAAAACGAGAGTTGACTGTAAATGAAAGAAAATGAGGCTTCCCCAACAGAGAGAAAGAGTACTGCGGTCGAGAATCGATGGCGAACCGATGTCTTTCTTTGTATTGTTCTTGGGCGTTTGAATGTTGAACGTAATCTCGTTTGATTGTCGAGACTCCTCCTGCACGCCTGCGCCAACTATGTGAAATCAATATTGATCGATTTATGCCGGGAGTATGCTTGAGCTCCCCAAAGGAAGAAAACTCGTTGGGGAGGGGGTGTTGGGCCGGATTCAATTGATTCTGTACGTACAGTGATAGCAAGGAAATGACTGACGCAAATCTCTCAGAGCCCGTAGAACAAACGTGATAGCGGATCTCGCAGACTTTGTCACCATTCATGTTTCACGTTTTTTTCCCCTACATGTTGGAAGTAGTTTAGGTCGTACTGCGTTCTTGAGAATCCAAGAAGGTTAAATTATGTTTATTGACAGCTGAAATAACAGGTACAAAAATATGCATCGTCCTGTTTATCTGCTTTCTTCATGTAACTGCGTTTTGCTTCGAGTTGGTGCACTTGTCCGTCGCTAGATGTCAGGTGCTCCTCGGACCGTCTAGCATCGCAGGCGCCAGTTTACCAGGGTTTGACTTGGTGGACTGCGATCCCAACTTAAGTTATTCTGTGTGTGATGTGAAGCAGGCAGGTACGCCAAAAATGTGCCTCTACCGGTAGCCTAGTGGCTACAAACTGACGGAAGGTCATGAGTTTTTGAATACATTGACGGAGTGAATTGAAATGGCTAAAAGAAATGTCGCATTTGTGAAGCCGCCTGAGCCAGAATTTCTCAAGAAGTTCAAGGAGAAATCTGGTTACAAGGAAGGACCCGATATAAATACGAAAGTGAGTCTAGTGATTCTCATGTAGGCCCATTAGTCTTACAGCTGCAGCTTATAGTGGCAGGTCTGGGACCTTGACAACGCCCTAGATTTTAAATTTTCATTTCATCACACACACCTTAGCCCTAAGCTTAGGCCAAGCTTATGGTCTGACAGACCAGCGAAAGCTTATGAGCATGGTGTATGGCCAAATGCACTAACTTAGCAGCATTAGGTATGTAATAAGTCTATTTGGTCTGTGATCAGAATGTGCCTTTAAAGTCAATCGCCATAGATCAATAAATGAGGGCTGTGGACCTGTTGTGAGCATATTTCTAGGGCATGCATGGAAGCCTTGTCCAACTGGAAAAAAATATAAATTATATCCAGGCATAAAGTTAAAAGTATAGTGAATAATGTTGGGTTGGAAAGGATGAATGAAGGTGAGACTGACCACATCATTGGATATGTTAGCTAGTAGTCTTTTGCTAATGTTAAGCATATTTAAATTATCACTAATGACTATTCTTATTGGCCAGTCTTCACTAACTGGAGCTGCTCTTTCGATCCCTCTGTCATAGCTCTATCTATCATTGGTCCCCATTTTGTAGAACTTTCTCTCTCCACATGAGCTATGCTCAAAGAAAAAGTGGATCTTTACCCTTGCCATTAGCCTAAGAGGGTGAGAGAAGTAGACATTGTTCTTAAGAACCTATGTTGGGGAAGTATGAGTAATTAAAGCCTAAGTTTGAAGAAATGGTTTCGACTGTATGATTGCAACTGAGAAAACTGTTACTAAAAAACAGGTTGCAGAAGAATATGAATTGCATTCACCTATGCCTAGAACTCATTCATATGTATTTCATTTAAACAACTCCTATTTAGCATTGGCAGAGGTATAGGAATGTGGAGGGTGGCTCCATTTGACATTTAACATTATTACTTTTTGATAATCAGGGAAACATTTAAAGAAGTGAGCAATGTAGTGAAGAGGCAGTAAGTGGATATACTTCTGCAGAAATGTATGTCTTTAAGAGGGGTAAGCCTATCCTACTATGAGTGGATTCTGAACATTGACACAGGACATCATATTAGCAGAAGTGCCTCTTGATGCCCATGCTTGAACCTTGAACCACAATGCATGTGGTATGAATGTGAAAGGAACCACTCTATCAGTAATTGAGTAATTCCTCATGGCAGTTTCAAGGTCATCTTTGTAAACTGTTTCCTATGGAGAATCATGTGTTATGCCTTTCTAAACCTCTCAGATGAGACTGAATCATGGTGGGTAGGTGCATGGGACATAATTTAACTCCTTGAATCCAAAAATGTGAAGCAATAGATACAGTATTGACTTAAAGTGAAACTACCTGTGAAACTACCATGGGATCCATATAGTCATAGCTGGTCTAGCTGTGCTGCTTGAACACTTGTCTGCTGCACATTTCCATACATGCTGTGAACCTAACATTCTTCCATTAGAGGCAAGCCTTGGAAGCTGCACTTGATCAAGCAGCTGAGGATAAGGAAGATGAGCAACCTCAAATTGTTGTTTTGAAGCCTGGTGATCTATCAAAGGAAGAGGTAGAGGGCCTGAAAGTTGAAGAAAAGGAAGAGGAGAAAGGTAGGCTTGACTGGAGATATGCTGATTGAATGTCTCATCCAAGTTGCAACTTGGCTCATATAGGTAGCCATTAAATGAGGAGGCATTGTGCATGGGGCAAATAATTCAGAATTAGCTCCATGGTTATTGGCAATTTTTAAAATGGGTGAATTACTTCATTTATGAGGACATGAAATTAACATACATTAACCCATTTCATGATTCAGAAACTTGTCGTGGGAGTATTAGAGTCTGTTTGACCATATTGCAGCAAGATTCCATGTTTCATTAGTGGGATTCACTATTATTTCATGTTTATTTTATTTGGTTTACATCTTGTCACATGTTTATGTAATGTAGGCCTATAAATTGAAATGACAGTTGCTCAGTTATTTCCAGATATGACACATTGCTGGATTGAGCTATCAGTTTCTGAGAAGAAATAAACCTTATCAATGATCCAGCAAGATTCCATGTCATGTCCCTCAGTGGCACATAAGACAGCAGAGAGCCAATTGACTTTTTTTTTTGGAATCAGAAGTTGAAGTTTGGAAACTTGCATACATGGAAATGATTAATTACTGTTATTATTTTTATTGCATTATGATTGTCAGGTGTACAGATTCCTTCATCTTGGAAATGAATCAGTTTAAATTATATACATATGTATATATAAAAGTAAAGGCAAAAATACAAGAATAGTTGCAAGGATATTTATTCAGTTTTAAGAGTTCTCTGTCAGCTGGTGATGTATATACTAGGTAACACCATGGCATTGTACGATGTGATGATAGGAAGTTTATCCTTCATGTGGTCTCTTTGAGTCAGATTGTGTGAAATAGTAAGCCCTGGTATGAAAGTAGCTTACCTGGGGACTTCTTATCTTGAGTACTTTTTACATTGCCTCTCAAGGGCAACCTGAACTGAAAATTCATAGATCATGTTCAAAACATCAGAATAAGGATCACTGTGAGCTTCAAGCAATCAGCTGACATTTCAGCTAAATCCTGCTAGCAATATGAGTCAATGTATAAGGCCATATGTAAGAAAACCCACTGTCTGTGAGCATAGACTTGCCCTGCTGGCCAGACAGTATTCAACCAATTTTGCCACCATGCCTTGTCTTTCCTTGAGCTATTGCTCTGAGAAGCACTCATTTTTCTTTCTTTGTTGAGCAACAGTCCAAATTCAAGATTTTCCTCTGCCAGTTCATAATTTCTATTCACCATCTGATCCCACTCTGTGAATTAAAAGTTAGGGTGTAATAGTGTTCCCTGATATGTAGCATGGGTGCTATTGAATTTCATTAGTCAATGGCATTAATCATTAGTGTGAAGAAAAATCTGGAGTCTGAATGACTTGCTGAAAGTGTGCAAAAGATCTGAACTGTCATTATACTTTAGTGGAAGTGATTATAAAGTTTAGTTTGGGTTGTACTTCCACTGATTTTTCCGTATGGCTGGATATTGGGGGTTATTGCTCATGGTACAGTAAGTTGTATGAGTAGCTTTTTCAAACCTCTGAACTGTTAAAATTTTATGGACGTTGATTATGATACTGTACGTTAGGTTTGAGTTTGCACTCATGTTGCCAAATTTCAGTTGTAAAGGAGTGAAATTCAAGTGGACATAATGCAATTTTGAATGAGGGACAAAGAATGAAGATTATTGAAAGTTAGTGCGAGTGGCATAGAATCAATTTGACAACTGCATTGCTATGTGGAATGCAGATTTTGCTCTTACTGAGAATTGCTGTTACTTCACTAAGCCCACACAGGAACTCCTGGTATAATTTGATATTGTTTTTTGGGGGGCATTTTAAAATTCATTCATCTGACCTGACTATGAATTCCTACATTTAGACAGTTCCATCCTTTACACATCTATCAGGTGGTTTTAGGTGGTTTTCAGAAGCTCTTGAGGTTTTCTTAAGGTTCCTAAGACTTGGATGAGTGGTAACCTTCGCTTCTTCGAGTTACGTCCGTGCTTGAGACGCAATAATATTATCTGAGCCATTTATTTCCGCCCGCATGAACTTGAAGGTTCTCCGTATGAGAAAAAAAGCTGGGTATGCGGTTGCTTGATGTCACGCAGAGAAAGCCATAAGATTGCGATTGGTGTGGGGCAGATTCGGCCGTCCCGTAAAACGGCAGGGAGGATATACGTCCGCCATCCCCCGGGATGTGATTTTTCGCTCAGGTGGAGATGCCGTCGAACCTGCTCGGATTGTGTTTAAGAAGCCTGAAAAGCGGAAGTCTGAAGTACTCAATACGATCTCATCATCCAAGAAAGATAAGGACGAGGATTGCAGTACAGGAGAGGGTGATTCGGGGCGCGATAAAAAGCGCGCGAAGGATGCCTCGGAAAAGCGCAAGACCAAGAATGCGAGGCTCCTTTCCTTTCAAGACGACGACGACGACGATTGAACGCGTCCAAGCAAGTTTTCATTTGCTGTTTTTCCCGTGTCAGTAACGATGGGCATGGGCAAAGTTCTGCGTGACGGTTTGATTGTTTTGCGTGCTTGTTCATTTCGCTTCGTGTCCAATAAAATGATGGAATTGTATTAATTTCCAGTTATCCTGGAAGGGCTGTGATATTTTAAACCAGTGCTGGCTTGAAGAACTGGATCGACGTGACGGAGCGGCCCGCCACTGAAATCCCCCCCCCCCCCCACTCTTGCATGTAGTCGGGATGATGACGCCACTGCATGCGTGACGTCACAGTTCGTTGCTGGGCCATTAGGACGACATTCATTTGGAACGGCTTCGGGCGCGTGAGCCTTACGGTGCTGGATATTTGAAAGGCTGTTTCAGCAGTGAAATTATCGACCGTGGTAAGTGGAATACTCCCGAAGGCCGTGCCTTTTTTCATATCGAAAATACAAAGCTCCATTTGACCCGTTATCATTCCACTCACCATTAAGGGATATTTTGGGTCGTCCCATTTTCTCAGTTCATGGTAGACCTAGATTCCCAGCTTCCGGATTTTCAGCGCTAACTTGATCTAGTTCCCCCCCCCCCCCATGCAATCGATGGTAGGATAACAGGTATCTACATTTCCCTCAAGATCGCATTTAGCTTATGTTACAGAAAATCAATGTCCAGGTTCTGATGTTTCACTCTGTCGTGCCGAATGTCACATTCTGCTCTATAGCTGAAACTACTCTGTATTTCTTTTTTTTTTTTCTTCCTTCCCATATCGATTAGGTATGGAGTCTTCGGCTTGCAAAATATGCACACTGAACACATGATGGTATTCCTCGGAGATTGTATGAATATGCGGGGTCCTTCTCGGATCGATTGAATCCCTCCTCCCTTGTTTTGAAGTTTATTGAATGTCAGTCGGAAGCTGATAGAGATTGAACAGCTTCTGGAGAATGTTTCTTCTCCATAGAGACTACGATCGCATAATGACCGCTGTACGAGGTGATTCGGGAACCCATGTTTCCGAAGTTCCGCAAGTTGTATGGTTGAACCCTTTCTCTCATTGGGTCGTGTCTTTTCTTGGATTCTTTATCAAGTCGCAAATAATGGTGCGCTGTAGTCTCACATGCATTTCACATGCGTTCACTCACCAACCTCGCTCTCCGCCACGCCGATATTTCTTTTGGTTTTCTCTCCCATGCCTCCGTCCCCATCCCCCCTCTCACGCTCTCGCTCTCCCATGCCTCCCTACCCCTGCTCTCTGCTCACTGTGCCCCCCTCTCTCTCTCTCTCGCTCTCTTGTCTCTCGCTAGCCTTATGCTCTCTCTACTTCTACTCTCTCTCTCTCTCTCTCTCTCTCCCTCTCCTACTATGACCCCCTGTTACAGCTCTCTCTCTCTCGCTCGCTCACTCCCTCTCCGACCCCCCTCTCTCCCTCACATTTCTCACTCACTCACATCTCTTCCTTCGTTTGCCTGCTCACCCTCGCATTGCGAGAAACCTAAAGGCTGTGTGCTCAGTGGACTGCCTTTTTCGAAAGGACTACTGTTCCCATTTAACTTGCTCAACCGGGCTTTAGTAATTGCCTTCGCCGGTATTTCTTGCCATGTGTTTTTGTGTTATATACTGTAAGTCGTTTGCGAATCATCGTGGTTTCGTGCCTCTTGTACTAGCGTACGCTTTGTAATGCGCAGCGGCGAATTAAATGGAAAGCCTTCGACATCATTTGGAATCGGAGTTGGAAGGGGTAGCCCATGGTTCAGGTTTCTCGGTTTAGATTTGCCGTTTTGTTGAATCGCGACTGCAGTATAACTGTCGTGTCACTTCCTTCTCATTTTTATATTCCGTTGTTCTTCGGAATATAAAAGTGAAAAAAGTTTATATACGAGGACCACCGTAGTTCACATCAAGTAGTTTGCGCGCAAAAACTCGATCATTTCAATATTTTAGTCGTTTCTTGTTTAGCTTCCAAAGCCAAGTATGCGTCATTTTCCAGTTCCTGGAATGACTGCGCATTTTAATCTCAACTTCACGAAAGGTTGGCACTATTCTTGTGATGTTCCTTTTCCCCCATCCTGCTTGTCAGAAAGCGCGCGAGATACATCCATCCATCATATCTCCAAGGAACTTTGAACAATTTGACATGTTTTGAAAATATAAAAATATTGCATTGCAAACTGCGGGTGGAACCATCTCGTTGCGGTAACACGTGCACTATACTTCCAGAATATTTTATCAGTTTTTGTGCGCGTTTTTCGCGAGAGAATAGTGCGTACAAAAATCGACCTTAAGGGAGTGTAGGTGCATATTCATGGAGCTAAGTTGTAGTATGGTTCCTGGCAGATACCAATTTTGTGACGTCATCACCGTTCATAGTCACGTGATCTGCGGACGCCATACTTGCCTGGTTGGTGAACTAGCGAGTGTGAATGGCTGTGAGGGTGAGTATGTGTGTGCATGGTCTGTGCAATGATTTGTTCATGGCGGTTTCGAACAGCTGTTTAACTTCTAGCTAGGCCGTTTATGTAGCTATCATTTTTGCTCGTCTGCTAGATGGCGCGGCAGAAACTAGGCCTACTTGGCTGGTATTTCAAAATTGCATGGAAGAATTAGCGCTAGGCTAGCTCTCGCCCGGCATAGGGATTCCTGCAGCGAGTCTAGTCTAGCCCTAGCTTGCAGGGTTGCCAAATAACGTGCTCCGTCGGATAGTGACCCGATTAACGTCCGTCTCGCAGCCACTTCGTGTTCGTCGGTATACGGTGTCCTTATGCTCTAATGAACTCAGTTTTCGAGTGTGTCACCTGCTTAGTTAGCGCGAATCTTTTAAGCTGTGAGTGTTATCACCTTAACGTTTTGGCAACCATGACAGCTCCATTCCTAGGTCGAGAGCTCAGCTGTACTCTTAACCGAGACATCTGGTATCAAAAGTATGAAGGTCAAATAAGTGCTCGTGGTTGATCAACTAAAATTATAAACTACTTGGAGCAACGTCTGTCGCGATTCTTGTTTCCCAGGGATGTTTCTGCGAAGTCTGCGTAAATGGGAAATGGTGAAAATAGTTTGCAATTTATATTATTACTTGTCATGTTCCTTGAGAGGAACAGCATTTTAGGGAAAGTAATCAGTTAGCCTTGTAATAGAAATGTGACATTAAATGTTTACATGCAGTACAAGTACAGTACAAATTGTAAAGTAGTACATTTTCATAATCTTTTGTTCACTTGTATTCACGAGACTGAAGTTGCCTTTTTTGGGAGTTGCAACTTTTTTTTTATTCAGTCACAATTATCTCTTCCACAGGCCATGGAATGTATTATGGATAGGATGTAAATACAGCCATTTGAAGGGAAGTGGTGGGAGAAGGGAGATTGGTATGAATCATTATTCACTTCAACAACAAGGAAATAGTGTTAGTTGATAAGATTAGATATCCTGCAGGAAAGTTAATCAGTTTCATCGTCCCTTGCAATGACTGGAAATTTTTTGCTTGTTTGGGTTTGCATGAACTCCAAAGGGGTGAACCATGAGATTTACCTTTTTCTGTAAATAAAAAAAGTTATTGTTTTGTTGTGAAGTGTGGGCTGGGGGGATAGCATGGTTTCCCTAAGGAGTTTAATGTCAATCAATTGTATTTCTGCAATGATTATTATATAATTTATCCAATTCATGCTTGTAATTATTCAAAGAATCTAATTAATCCATCTTTTGTACAAATAGATCAATTCTTAGCACATCCCTCTTAACTGTCACTTTGAATTTGTCAGCATTACCTATTAAAATCTCATCAATTTCAAGTTTAGGCACATAGTGCTGAAACTTGAAATCTTTGAAAGGCACTGGATTACTGCTGCAGTCAAGATAAATAAGAAATGTGAAGTTGCGGGTTATGACTGGAGAAGCTGGATTCATTTTGCACGTGTATGCTAGGATGGTTGCTGCTTCTACCACTGACATAATTTGTCTCAGGCAAATTTCTAATGCCACAATAGCTAATCCTGTGGTAGACCAGTGACAGGGTTCACATTAGCTTTTTTAAGTCTTGAGTCCTGGTGCCTAGCTTCAGCACAGTGGGAACATGTTCAGGTGGTTGTCTATGAGTCCCATAGACTTAGATGTTTTGCAAATATGAGTCAGGGACTTGCTATAGCAAGCTAATGTGAACCCTGAGTGATACATCTGGTGACGTTAACATCCAAAAGCTGGCTTGGTCACTATTTTTTCTGAGCCATCTTTCACTGTTTAAGCTATTTTTTATCCTACAAATCATGATGGTATGGTGGCAGCTTTTAGGTTATATCTTGCAATCATTACCTCCTGTCTTAGTAACTGGCCCATTATCATTATAAAGTGAACTAACTTAAAATAGGTCCACATCTCAGCAACTTGGTTGCACTGTCAGTTGAATGACGCTTCATACATTGAAATTTATGGAAAGTACATTGTCTAGTGTTATTGTGAGGCATACAGGTTACAATCCCAATTATAGTTTATCTTATGAGAAGGAATTTGGGATAGCAAGTATTTTTCATAAGTACTTTATTTCATCTCATTCAGTATTAGTTGTGCTTCATTGGGAGTGTCACCTGCATTGGCAATTTTATGACTTGTGCTAGCTCAATAGTCATACTTTAGTCAGGCTCTTATTGGAGCAAAAAGTGGTCATGTGCCTCATGATTAATTGTTGTGGTACAGGTACTTTAGAATAATTTTACTTGTATTCTTAGTCATTTACATATTTGGGATTTTAGTTAATATGACTGGTAGAATTTTTTCTTGAGATTCCCTATCTGTTTTCTTGAAAGATTTCTGAATGATGGGTTCAAGGGACTTGCAGCCATGAGTGTATGTACTGATGTCAGAATCATTTGTGGTATTTCTTTTAGATTATTTGGACAATTATGAAAATTAGCTCACGTGGGGCTCTGGTGTCAGAGAAAGTCATCCTTCCTGATAGTGCTAGCCCCATTATGGCAAATTGCAATGGTATGAGAAACCATGGAGCAGGGAATAATGAAGCCATCAGTGGTAATGAAGTGGTAGGCAGTGATTTGAAAAAGACATTCAGTGATACTGGAGCCACAAGTAGGATGGAGGAAACAGAAGAACCTCAGGGCAGTGATGGTAGTTGTGATCCATTGAATGGGTCAACAAAGTCAGAGTGTAGGGACTCTGATAGCAGTGAAGATGTAGATGAAGACTCTAAGGAAGATGAAGAATTTGTAATAGAAACAAGTGGTGTGTGCAAAGAAAAAGAATCTGTGATTGGTGAAGAAATGGAGCAAGATGAGAACAGTGTCTTACAGAGCTCTGACACAGAACTCACAGAGGATGCTTCTATCAATGGTCAAGTTGACAAAGTGAATGGTGATGTTGAGGAGAGGTGTTCAGATGATGAAAACCCAGATCAGGAGGATATCCAGAGAGACCTTTCTGATATGGAAGACAGTGACAGTCAAGATCCATTGGGTGATGATCCTCTTGGTGACACATGCAAAAGTGATGCAACTCCCAGGGACGGAAGTGATGTTGAAATGGATGATGACAAAATTGAAACTAATGAATCAGATTCCTCAGATGAGGACCTCTCGGGTGTGGATCAAAGTGTGAGCATGGATTCTGACATCTCAAATGACAAAGCTAAATCAACCACCCCTTCTTCGACAGCCTCAATGGTAGTTGTTGACACCAGTGCCATTATTGCTGGAAGAGGTCCTGTTCCCCTGAATAAGGTGTCAGGGAAAGTTCCTTCTGATGATATGAATTTTCTTATTCAATCATCTGCTCCAAAAATACTCTCTGATCAACAGCATCTGGACGATGAGTCATTTGTTGTTGAAGCTCCATCATTTGTAGTTCCATATATATATGAGAAGCCTTGCAAGGCAGGCCTTGTTGATTTTGTCAAGAAATTGAGAGAGGAACTGAAGCTGGAGAAACCAGAACCCCAAGCTAAAGCCCTGGATGAAGCAAAAGTACAAGTGGAAAAGAAAAAGGCTGAAAGCACTTCTGATCTTTCCAGTAAAGCCAGTGAAAGTGATCAAGATGCCTGGAAGAAGGGTTTGAAGGAAGAGCATTTCTTCACACTCCCTGTAGGGATGTTCCTCTTTGGTCTTGGAGAGAAACTTGTGCAGGAATATGTTCAACATGATCTCTTGAAAATGCAGAAAAGGAAAGCTGATAAACAGGGAAAAGCAGCATCTATGGAACTCTTGGAGAGCATAAAAAATTTGTCCCACAATGTGAAAGACACCAAAGGGCAGAATATTGCATTCCATTTCTCTTTTGAGAAGTGTAAGTTTTGCTCGTTCCGAACTGATTCAGCAGTGGTGATGGCTCATCATATGGAGGTGCCACACATGTTGAACTACACCTACAAGTGCAATTTTTGCCCTTATGAAACCAGATCACCTCCTGAGGTAATTTTTCATGTAGAAGCTGAGCATAATGTGAGAGCCAGGCTGGAACGGGGCCTCTTCCCACATCAGTGTCCATTTTGTCCATGGGAAGATGGGAACAAAACAAAGTTCAAGAGACATATCCTTGCTTGTGAAAAGAGATTTAAGCCAAGCGCCAACTTGTGCCCACCCTTGGATTGGGAGCCTCCTGCCAAAATTTCTCGAATTGCCTCACGTGGCAGACCAAGTTTACTTGGTCCGCATTTTGCTCCAGACAGAATGGGTCCTTTTGGAGGAGCTTCTGCTTCAAGATTTCACCCCCTGGTCCCCAAAGCACAAGCTCAGGCAGCTAATGCTATGATTGCTGCTGCAAGTTCACAAAGAGGAAGACCCAGAAGTGGTCCCATTATTGCTACAATCCCTCCCAGACCTCTGCTACCTCAAGGGAAAATGTGTATGTACATCCATGCTCAATCATGGCGATACAAGTGCCTTAAGTGAATTTCTTCATTTGTCGGTTTCTTCCCATTTTGCAGCTCTCATTTCAACACCTTCTGGATTTTTGTATTCTCGCCCCTCCATGACTCAACCTCCACTTGTACTTCCACCAGGATCACCCTTTGGTCCCTTGCCCAGTTCTTATCCCTTGCCAAGTGGAACTTCTCCTCATCTATTTCAGGTAGGAATTTTAGTTACATTGCATGTATGAAAGAGGAATTTACCTTGAAATTGTCAGCTTTCATATATATCCCTCGATTCCAAATGTTAAAAAACTGGTCTCTGCCTTGCATCATGGTGGATATCCCCTCCCACAAAGTTCTCATATGCTGCCTGCTCTGTTCTCTTGTCATTTGACCTAAAACCATATAACATCTTGAAGTTATTTTTATCTCTGGCATGTGAAATCTCACAACAAATCATACTTTCATGGTTGGGAAGAAAAATCTTACAATTTTGCATGGTTAAGGATAACTAAGTGGACTCTCAGACTTTTCCCCAGGTGTAATTTTATAAATAAATATTTTTAAAATAATTTTTGCAAAATAAAAGGGTAAACAATTTTTTTTTTCATTATGTACTTCCTTGAAAGCATAATCACTTTTTTACTTATAGCCAATTGAAACCTGTTCTGGAATTGTCAATTGAATCCCCCCCAAGAGTTTGCTACTTGATGTACCATTGTCACTAGGGTTTGAAGAGATCATTCATCCATGACATGTATGAGAATAGGTCTACACTTTTCAGTAGAAAGAGTAAAACTTTCAAGTACCTGACCTTTTCCAAAGCTTGGTTTGGGAGAAGTTGATCAGTTGCTTCATCAATGCCTTTAGTATAAAGCTGTCATGAAGAACCCTGAGCTAAAACTGAGCAAGTCTGGTTTTGTACTGCTGACCTTTACAGATGGTGGGTGGCCAGATGGTACCCATTTCAAGTACTCCAAGGTTGGCATTGATTCCCAGTAATGCTGGAATCACCAGCTCTTCAAGCACAAGTAACTTGAAGATCACACCTACTCCATCAGTGACCCTCATGCCTTCAGCTGCTCGGCCTCCAGCCAAAGCTGCTCCCAGCCGAACAAATCTTCCTGCAACTCTTCCATCTTCTCTGACAATTCAGGTATAGTTTTGCTTCATGCTGCCCTAATCATTTTTGAGTTCTAGTACTTGAATCAATCATCTTGGGAAGAGCAGTGTGAACATAATGCAATTCCTCTTCTGAGTTCCCATTTTGGTTTTCTCTGGTTTGGAGTTTTCCTCTTGTGGGTCTGATTTCCTGCATGTTAATTCAGAACCAATTAGAGATAAATACTAATGTGATGCTACTTTGTGTTTTTTTTGCAATTTATTACCTGAAGTTTCTGCTTTTTTGTCAGACTGTGAAGGACTCCAGAGGTTCTGGTACATCAAGACTTCCACAACAACCCAGTATATCCATCACTCCACTTCCGAGAAATGCTGGGAGCTCAAGGAAGTTAGACTCTGTTCATGGAAAAGTTGATGTTGGGAAATCCATTCCCAGTGGAGTCCCCACAAAAGCTAAACCTGGGCAGCCAGCTGCAACTTTTGTCATTTGTGAAATCTGTGATGGTTATATCAAGGTAAGATTATAATAATTTAAATTATAGTCCTCATTAATTTAGGAAATGCAGGGTTTCACTTTGTCCTGTTTTCATATGACAAGAAAAGTGACATACTCTAATAATTCCATCATGTCTGTCCTACTTTGTCCTTGAAAATAGCAGCACCAAAGGGCCTTGTGTTTGACTGAAGTCAATATTTCATTCATTTTCAGGACCTGGAGCAGTTGAGGAATCACATGCAATGGATTCACAAAGTGAAAATTCATCCAAAAATGATCCACAACCGGCCACCACTGAATTGTCAAAAATGTCAATTCCGGTTCTTCACCGATCAAGGCCTCGAAAGGCATTTATTAGGTTCTCATGGCTTAGTGACTTCATCTATGCAAGAAGCTGCAAACAGGGGTCAGGACAGTGGTCGCTGTCCAATTTGTGGCAAGGTAAGCTGTAATGTCTCTTATATAGAGGGTTACATTGATCTTTCCCCCAAGACTCAGATATTTTGAACCAGTATAATTTTTATGAAATGATCCCATCTTTCCAATTTTGATATTCTATTCCTTGTGATGACTCTTTTTCATGGTACTGGTTTAATAGGATAATTTTAAGTTTCAAAGTTCTCCTTATGAATGTGCTGCCAGGTAAAGAAGTATCTTGTTTTATAACATGAGTTGCCAGTAATTTCTTTATGTGCTAAATTTATTTATCTATTTGCAGGTGTACCAATGGAAGCTTCTGGTGCATGTATCCAAAGACCACAAAGTCACGCTGAAACCTGCCCATCTGTCATACAAATGCACTGTCTGCACTGCTACCTTCAGCATGTACCGGTTATTTGAACAGCATGTCTACAGTGCACATAGTTTGGTAGCAAAGAAGGTATCCAATTCATATGCTGGAAAAAAAGTGACCAGTACTCCCCCTCCACAAGTAAAGACATCATCCGCTCGATCAAGTCCCTCAGGAGCCATCAAGATCAACAACGAAATCACCATCATTCCTCAGCCAAAAGGTGCACCTGACAGCAGCAGCAACAGCAGCAGCACCAGCACCACTACCATTACAACCACCACCGCCACTTCCACTACCATTACTGCTACTACTACTACTTCCTCTGCAACCACAACACCTGTCAAGCATACTTGCAAGGAATGCAAGGAAGAGTTGATGGGATTTTCTGCATATGTTGATCACTGGAGAGAGAAACACTTGGGGAAGGCATCAGCACCCCTCAGCTCTGCGGATAAGAGAAGTTCTGATGAATTGAACATTAGAGAAAAGTCTGAAGCCCCTGTGAGTGTGATTGACCTTGAAAAACTCCGAAAGGGCTCGGAGACCAAGGACACATTGAAAGCATCTCCACGTCGGTCTTTGGGTGCTGATAGCAAAGATGGTCCTTTGCCCACACGGAAATCCGAGAGGCTTGTTCAACGCTCAACCAAGGCTCCAACCGGTGGTGATCCTGATAGTGGCAACAGTGGATCTTGAAATTGAGATTAGCATTCCATATTTCACTTGGGGAAAATTTTTGTTGCTAGAACAGCGTCAGTGATCAGCAGACCAGGGTAGCCTGCCAAAGATAAGCTGTTGGGTATGTGCAACTTCTTTTTTTTTTGCATTATGTAGTAAGCAAATTTCTGCAGATGAGCCAGAGAAACTCATCTGTGGAAGCTTTTGACAGTGTTGTGGAATGATGAAATTGAAGTAGGACTAGGTAATTCACTGAATGCAGATTTCTGCCAGTCATTTAGTTCACAAGGAACATGTGACAAACCCAAAAATGCCAGTATCATTGCACAGGAGGAGGCATACTGTCTTTGGAATTATTTGTTTGTGCATTGGCACTGTGCAACTCTAGGTATTCCCTCCCTCCCTGACTCCAGCAAATCTTATAATTGGTAATGGCCTTTTTTCTTTTTTCTCCCCTGAGCTTTGAGTACAAATAAATGCAGGCAGTTGCTGAACAATCATTTCAATTATGCTTTTCATTAAAGATAATTTATTATACTGCAAAGCAACTTCATAATCGTTGGTGCTGACAGCCAATATTTGACAGAAGGCAGCAAGCATTAATATCAGAGTCTTTGACCATATCACACATGAGGAGGGGTGCTGTTTCTGTGGACTTCTTGATCTGTCTCCTCCTTTGAGCTGAGTACACGTCTTTGACCATGATTGCTAGTGTTCCCATACCTCAGCCTGATCTGTGACATGATCATGATTCTTTTTCATGAGTGTTAAAGGTCAGTGTCATGTTTTGGAGCACTTCTTTCTGTGAAAGATATTGCTTTGATTCTCTTTCTAATTCCATGGCATGCAACATTTAAGAAAATATGAGCTCTTACTTTAGTCAGGATTTCAATTGGTCATAAATTAAGAGTGGATTGTCTTGAACTGATTTTGATCTCCTACCTGCTGGCCTCTTCTTTTCTCTTTGTGTCTTTCCCACTTGAATCATGGCTTTCAGATGCAGTATGTCTATGGTGTATTTGAAAATTGTCCACAGAGAAATACATTGTCACATTACCATAGGCCTTTTCTCAGTATTTCTCATCCTAAAAGCAATTGCTAGCTTGCAATCTCTTTCCATGGATATCCCAGATGGACTGCAAATCAATGAGAGTGGAGGCAATGACACATGCAGGGCCCCTGGGTGTTCTGCGCTTTTCAAGCAGGACAGGCACTCTTTCATAGATCATGTGTTTGAGTCCTGCGTTCTTCTCAGAGTCGGTGTGAAGCAGAATCTCCACTCATACATTTAGTCCATAATAGGGATAATTTTTTCAATAATGCTGTAAGAGAAGTGGTGCACACACCCATTTAAAGTCCCTATTTATGGCGTAGAGCTGGAGTCCTTTCTGTCATTTTCATGGCACAATATTTGTAGCTTTTTGCTCTTCAGTCTACTCCCGGTCAGGAGCATCGGTGGATGGATATGGAAGCTGGTCCTTAGGATGGGTACCCATGCTTTGGAGCTGTGGAAGTGGCATATATTTTGAAGGCCTGAATTTTGTATAGATAGATACTATTTATACCTTTTTTTATGTCCAAGATGTGCCCGTGTATTTAAGTCCCTGCAAATAAAGAGAGATGTTCATTTTCTATTTGCTTTTTCTTGGCCATTCATTTCGGTCGTCTGTTCCAGCGACATGACGTAATGGCTGTATTGGTATAACCTAGGACATTAGTGGACTGGATTGTTCTCTTGTATGATTTCTCATTGCGAAGGAGAAAGTGTAATTTCGCGGAAAATGATCGTGGAATTTGGCCGTGACTAATTTCATAACCTATAATCAACACTTAAAACATTTCCCATCGGGAATTCTTGGTTTAAGTTTAGGCCCATGAAAATAACCTGGCAATAGCGAGGAAGGTGAACGTGTTATCACGAAAGGTAGGACGAGCCAATTTCACCCCCCCTTGCATTCGTGATATGGATCCTGTTCTCGGCGGTAGGAGAGTATGAGTTCGTTGCGTGTCGTTACTTCGCAACAGCGGTTCATGCGCTGATGTATTATACATGCTTAAAATAACCCGCACTCCTCTGCTTCGGTTTTATATAGCTCACCGAACCGTTCTACTGACAGTAGATCCTTGTCTCCTGTCATATAGCGTAACTTGTGGTCGGCTGCCCCCCCCCCCATTTCCAACCTCGATCCCATGGATGAGACTCAGCTGGGACTTGGGCCTCGCCACGCCTAAGCAGATTAACTGAGCAAAACCGAACACAGAATGCCTCTAATGGAAGTTTTGAAACCATTTTTTTCTAACCTCACTGATCAATTTATCCAAAATCCTTGAACACTTCGCCGGAAGACCGGGAATAGCAACTTTTTGGAGGAAGTGTTGGCTCATCTGGATTAGGCAGTAGCGTAGCGTCATGAGAGCACGTGCCCCCCCCCCCCCCCCCCCCCCCCCCCCCCCCCAATTTATCAGTTGTCCACTATAAGTTGGAAAAAAGCTGCATTGCATGCAATCAGTCCAGATTCAACTTCTATGGTGCATACCAAGCGCGTAACGATACACTAGACTCAAATAGAGTTCTATTAGACCCGTTACGATCGAAATGATGCACCTCATGCAGATATCTTTAAACATAGGAGCCGACTTCTTGAAAATATTGGGGAGGGGAGGGGGGGGGGGGGGGGGG
>CAJPEV010002138.1:0-34714 GCA_905338385.1 Darwinula stevensoni | reverse complement strand
GTTGGGTCTCGGCGTTTTTCGGCAGTAGGTAGGTGACTCCTGCCGTGAGCCAATCCGGCATCTCCGAGGGGTCTGTCACTACCTTCTGCATTTCTCTGGCGAGTTGTTCGTGTAACGATGTTAATTGTTTCAGCCAGATGTTCGGAAGACGGTCGTGCCCGGGGCTCTTCCAGTTCGCTGTTTGTTTGAGTGCCTTCTGCAGATCAGATGTTGTAATCTGGGGGTCACTCATTTCGGGAGTATCCGTTAGCTCCCGCTGGCGACGGAGCCATGTGGCATCGACGTTGTGCCTCGCCGGGCGTTCCATGATATTCGACCAGAATTCTTCCACTTCCGCCTTACCAGGGATCTTCTTCACTTCTATGGGTTTCGCTCCCAGTTCCCGGTAGAATAGCTTCTGGTTGTTCGTGAAGCGCTCGTTATGCCGGAAGTAATTGACCTTTTTCGTGCACCGCCTTATTCTCAGGGCCCAAGCTTGGATATTCATCTTCACGTTCTCTGTGGCGATCGGCATCGGACATGATTTTGTACTTGGGGCACAGCCGCTTGTAGGTCAATTTCACTTTCCGGGATGTGTAGGTGATCTTGTACTTGGGGCACAGCCGCTTGTAGGTCAATTTCACTTTCCGGGATGTGTTCCCCTTCTTGATCTCTTGAAGGGTTCTAAGGTCTCGCCTTGCTGCATCGATCCGACTTTGGAGGCGTCTCTTCCAAGGTGGAATCGAGGAAGGGCCCTTCCCGGGTTTTGGGGTCGGCTTTTCTGGTCCTTGCCATTTCTGATGGATGGTAATGGCAGCTGCAAAGGCACGGTGGTTCAGCTCAGTCAGATCGCAGTCCGCAAGGTCGCAGGAGCTGATGATCCGGTTGATCTCCTCGATATCTTTGGAGATGGCAAGGTTGAGCTTCAGAGGTCTTAGTCGGGGCCGGTCGGACATTTGTAGATACCGCAGATCTTCCAGATGGTCGAGGAAGGCGATTCTAAGTTCTTCAGAGGGCGCTACTAGCTCTAAAGGAGCCTCAATTGCCCTCGGTGGAACCTGAAGTGGAGTTTCTTCAGGTTTTGCCTCCTCTTTTTCGGGTATACTACATTCTGGTTTGTCTGGCTGGAGGGTGTTCAGGACATCCTGTTTGATGTTTTCCCGCTCCAGTTCTGAGAGCATGTTGTTCCGCTCGATATAGAGTCTTTGATTCGCAAGTCGTTGCTCGTTGATATTCAGCTCTGAGTAGGATTGATTCCAGATCTCGACCATTTTCTTCCGATACGCTCCTGGCGGATCGGATCGTGCTTGGTAGTAAACCCGCATGACGTCAATGTTCATGGATTTTGTCCATTTCATACGTTTCCGTGCGGGGGGCATATTTTCTGTAGTAGAGGAGGGTCGATTGTCAACGCTAGTTGTGGCATCATCATGTTTCCATGAGTGTGAGGAGCTGGCAGGTGAGGCGCATGCGCCACACCCACCTGTTGCAAGAGGTGCACATGGTGATCCTCTGATCCATGGGGTACCACGGCCGTTAGACTGTCGTGAGTCTCATCCGCCCTTCATCGGTGAAGTGCCCAGCACCGCTTTAGGCAAGCAGCTCGATGTTCCCATGTCACCCATCCAGGTTGTGACCATGATGACGCTGCTGATGGAAGATGGAAGGAGAAACCGCTTCACGGCCAGCATCCCAAGATCATGGATACATCATCGATCGACTCGGACGTCAGCTATAACTGGCTGAAGAAGGGACTGCTGAATGCCGAGACTATGGGACATGCCGATAATTACAGATCGCAGCATAGTCTGCAATAGGCCGGACTTCACGATCTATAAGAAGGAGAAGAAGACCGCGTATAATATTGAAACTTTGTGGGCATGCTGTCCACTGAAGTTTGATTTCGATAAAAAAAACATGGTACTTTTCGGTTATAATGCCCGACGGGACATATTTTTTGAAAATTTTCATTAATTTTCTGATCCAGCAAAACAGAGGGTGCTAGAGAGTTTAAATTTGCGAAATAATTACCTGATGAATGGCTGAGTAAAGAAACAATTCTTTCATATTATATATATATGATCGTGAGTAGCTGACTGACATGAGTTGATATTCACATGCTGAGTTCAGGAAGAATTATACTTTTGTGATACACGCCATAGGAACGCATCTTTTCGGTAACATATTTTCAAATATTCAATAGTTCTCTTTCCTTCAATCAAACGGAGACCCATGGAAAGCTGTAACATGGCAAGAACGTGACTGGTGAAGCACTCAGCTCAAATGTCAAATGTCAGTTTTCCAAAATATTTTGGGGGGGAAACGTATGAGGCTGAAACTGGGTGGCATGTTGTTCCCTTAGTCTATATTTCAGAATAATGAAAAATTTCTTTAAAAAAAAATCAGGACACTTTTTTAAAGTTCCAATTTTCGTGACTTATATTTCGATCCAACGAAACAGAAACAAAAATGTTTATATTCCCTCAGAAGTACCTGTTTGATGGCTGAGTACAGGAAAAATCCTACTTTTGAAATATGCCTCATGAGCGTAGATTATAGGAGGGAAGTTTTGCAAAATGTATTCTCCATCCTTACAAAAAGGGACACATGAAAAGAGTTCAAGTTTGGCACACTAGAAATAAGAGAAGTAATGATTTTGATAAAAATAAAGACTTTCGTCCCCATGTCACGTATTCCAATGGGACGTACTTTAAGTACGTGTTTGCCATTTCGGAAAGAATAAATGAATTAATAGCTATCCAAGGTGTTGCAGCGTCGAAGGCGCGACGATAGCGAGTTTGCATCGACGATAGCGAGTAGAAGTAGAACAAACTCGCTAGTACATATATATGCAGGAAAGTGAAGCAGAAAGAAACGAAGGCCATAAACCAACTTTTACTTTTAACTCCCAGGAAAGGCGCTGTGCGTGGCTAATCAACAGCAACAGACACCCATCCTTGTGGACGAGTTAGAAAAGGAAAATAGGCAACATATTCAATTTAGCAAATATAAAATGCCGAAAAAACTGCCAGCTAAACCAGAGAATGGTAACTTAAGAGAAGTGAAAGCGAAGGAAGCCTATTATTTCCTTATTGTTCCGCAGGATCCTCATCGGTAGTACGGTCCTGCCAAAACCTTCGGNCTTCAGCTGGGTTTGTCCTTGGAATGGGTAGTACTTCCAAGTTCTATCTAATACTCCTGGCACGCTAGGATGACCGCAGAAACAGGTTATAACAGCTGTTGATGCTCTAGGCCGGCCGTGCACCCCCTGACGAAGCCGGTCGAAAAGCGTCAAAAATCTAGCCTAGAGCTTCGCTTTCTTTTCCTTTATAGCCTTCTTCCGCCTGGACCCCCTTTTCTGCCTGGCTTTTCACATTAGTCTCGATTTTCCTGTCGAGGTACTCGCGTGGGTGCTGAGCCATGGCTGTTCAAGGGCTAGCCCTTCTATCAGTGATTATCCATCTTATTATGTTTGGCTTGGAAGGGGGCAATTTAAACGCATTGCCCTTCCAGTCTCTTCCGCAAGTGTGCCAATTTTATTGGCTTTGAAACATCTATATATATATATATATATATATATATATATATATATCCATCTTTTCTCCATGAAGGCATCAAGACTTTTCCTAAAGTTAGTCACAGTATGGGTAGCCACTACATCGTTATTTATCGCATTCCATGCATTAAATACCTCACAAGAAAAGAAGACATTTCTGTTAGTTGCATAAGCATCGTTGGTTGACGATCACCGGTATCAGTGCAGTTTTTGTAACCTGTAGGAACTGAACGACGCATCTTCACAAATCCTTTCCGTTTAAGAACTATGCGATCAACGATCAAGAACTGCGCGATGTCCTCGGTAGAGAAATGCCTCTCTTCGTCCCCCAAGACCCGGAGTCACGAAACACTAATGAACAAGTGCGAGAGGAACTATCAAATTCAATGCTCGTCCCCAAAATCTTAGTGGAAAATGTATTTGAAAGAAAGTCTATGTGAAGGTGGAGGCTTTCCATCGCAAATGTGGAGAGGAAACGCGAGCAGTTCCCTGTTACAGCCAAGGCTGGTAAGAATTTCCTTTGTATCCCTTCAGTCCGCGCCTTTTCTGCAGCTGGGCGTTTCAAAGACGAGGGTTGGACTCGAATCTATCAAGATGTTCGAATATTGCCTCGAAGAGATCGCGCAAGAGAGCGCAACCCCGGGTCCCATAGCAGCATCTACCTATGCCAAGTGCCTCGGTTTCATAGAAGAGGGGCTGAAAGCTCTCTGTCAGATATAGGAGACAATTAAAATCAAATAAATAGATAAACTGCGTCAGGTGTTCGTTCTTCCACCATTCGAACAATCAGTATCCATCCATCCATGCACTGGAATGCACTAACTTCTTTGTATCAAGCTGATGCATGCATCAAGTTGATGCACGATAAGTATTTCAATTGCCCTGCATCCATGAAGCACAAAAAAAACTTGTCGAAATAGCCTCCAGAAATCTCGCCTCTGGACTGCCTCGCAATCAGACACTCATCAACGCCCCTGCAGGGAAGCGGATTTGATGGAATGAGAAAAGAAAAAATCGCCTTCTATGGGGCCGTCCTCTGCTCCCGTTCCTCTGGAATTTGGCAAGTTTTCTCTCTGTATTGCGTCAACTCACGACCTCGTGAAATCTCATCTCATCACATCATTACACTCGTCATTATCTCATGAAATCTGGAAATTCCAAGGGTAACAAAATGTCCAAAATGGGATTTCCGAGTATTACGACGTCCCACAGTTTAAACTTACTTTACTGAGCAGTATCTTCTTTTTCAGTTCCACTCTTACACCTAGTGCTGCCGTCGGAAGAGAGATAAGACAACGTGTTTCATTTTAGCTGAAAATTATTTTTAAATAGAACTGCCGAGCTTCTGATATTTCAGGGACCTTACAGGGCACTTAGATAAGACAAAGTGGGGAATTCCGCGGCAGCAAACTTTGAATGATTGCGCAATCGGATCCAGAAAGGAAAGCCATTTTCAGGAATAGTTTTTCGCAGGGGGATTGGAAATCAACGTATGTCATAACCCACCTTTAAGACGGGGAATAAGAGCAATCCGGGAATATTACAGGTCGGTGAGACTCACGAGCATTCCGGTTAAGACGGGGGAAAATGGCAAAGGGTCACACCTAAGGATTCCCTTAAGGGAAACGCGCTCATCCAAGAATCTCGGAATTTGGATGCAACGAAATTACCTCCAAAATTTGCTCTAAATCTGCGATTGGGCAGCGGACGAGGTGGAAAAAGGAGCCTTAATGGCAAAGCCCTACTTCGACTTTCCTACAGCCTTCGATACCGTTTCTCAGGGTATAAATTGGAGGCGCACGGAACTCAAGGGTAACCGGATTAATAAATGGTTGGGGTGGAGGGAACAGAGAGCAATCGTTAATGGAGAAGTGTCGGCGGAAATAGCAGTCGCAAGCAGAATCCCTCAGGATTGGGCCCAGGGACCACTTCATTCGTGGTTTTCATCAACAATTAAAGCCTCTCGAGTAAAATCAGCACATTTTCCGACGACATGAAAATAAGTTCTCCATCAAGGGGGAGAATTATAGGGAGAGAATCGAGAGGGTTCCACAGCTTTTGGTAGTTAAAAAATAGCTCATGAAATTTAAGAAGAGAAAGTGTAAATTATTCACTCCAGTCATTATAATAAATATAGATTTTCGCATTCGTTTGGCTATGATAAACTGAAGTAGAAGCACGATAAAAGAGTCGCAGGGACCACCTCAGATCACTCAAGTTTTCCTCACACGCGATGGCAACAGTAACAATATGTTTCTTGCACAAACCTGCATTCCTTACTCAATTGAGGGAACAATGCAGCTATAACTTAGTGATAGGCGGGTACGCTCCCAAGAATACATCTGTCGTTAAGAGCGGTATTATATGAATGCTCGACCTTGCCACTGGACGTCAAAAAGAGCAAAAATGCCTCTTAACGTCCCTACCTGAACCTTGACTCTTCGAAGCACAGGGACAAAAATATCCTTCATACTGTCTCGATGCATGAATTACTTTACTAGCATAAAAAGAGAGGAAAAATTGATGCACTTTGAGGAACACAGTGACACAAGCCGACGCATTGCGCTGCGCGCAATATCCGTGAGAACCTTCTCACTTGTGATGAACACTATAAAAGAGATCCGATGAGGACATCGAATCCCAATATTTATTTGGAACAGGAAGAGGAACGAAGATGTTGCCATTCGTGAGTTTGTCCGTCTTGGTTCTGACGGTGAGTTGTGGAGCACTGCCACGCAGACCGGACCCAGACCAACTCATGTACAATGAAGGCATGCTCGGCGGCGACATTGCTGGAGGGTACATACGGACCATCGTCAACGTAAGTCCATTCAAATCCACCCAATCGAGTCGCTTCCATCGCTAATCATATATTGTAATGCGACAGGGGAAGACGGCTCTCTTGCCCGATAGTTTTTACGGACTCTGGACAGATGCTGTCGTCTACTACGAGCTCCACTCCAGTGCCCGTGAGTTAACCACGGCATTATAGGGCTGCCAATTGATCGAGCATTTTAATCGATTAATCGTGGACGATGTAGTTGATTAACATGCCGATTAATCGAATTTTAAGCGATCCCCTAGTTTTTGCTGAGGCATTATGTAAGCTAGCTGGGATTTTCAAATTTCTCCACAAGTTCGACAAATGTGCGAATTAAAAAAAAATCGGAGTCACTCAACAATCGGCTTTCGCTAATTTCCCCCCCCCCCTTTCTCGGAGAGAAATGATTGATTCCAAAACAACGGGAGAATTTCTCCAGCAAGGGAATGTATTTACTACCCTTATTGATCACTTGAGCAAATATTCGAATACTTGCACGAGGAATCAGTCCACTGAATCGTTTTGAAACGAAAATGGAAAGAAGCGATTGATTTAAACCTCTTCTTGATATTCATCCCCGTTTGAATCATATCCTACGCCAAGGCGAGCCTCAGGGAGTGAGTAAGAGTTATGCATGTTGTTGACAGCATTTTCCATACTCACGCTAGCTCAACTTTCACGTATTACTGTACAATAAGAGGAAGAAGAACCAAGGCGGAAGACTAAATAAACGAGAGAAAAGCAACGGCTGAGACTATTTTTCAGTTGATCAACCCGTACAGGAAGAATGCAATAATGTAACTTAAATGACTAAAAGTATACAGTGGCATGAGTGCACGCAAATGGAATTCGACTCGTCGATTCACAGGCCACATTGGATGGAAGAACGAACGAGGCAGAGAAAATGATTTGACACGTTCGATCATTTGTCTACATCATGACTAGGGCTCTCCCCCTCTTCCCGATTTTAATGTGCATTTCGAAACTAGGCAAGAATTACATTTTGAGAAAAAAAACTCTCTGAGTTAGAGCCGTAACTTAGTTATTTAAAATTATCACTACATTCCTGACTTAAAAATGAGGCTAAATCTAATTTTTCTTCCCAAAATTTCGCTCTCCGTGCGGGGACGGAGCGCTAAGCTTCCAATGACTCCTGCAGAGGGTTTTTAATCATTTTTGTAGTTCTGATTTTTTTCTTACAATATGCCATGCACCCACGTGCCTCTCACTCTCATGCTTACTACATCCTCTTCCCTACTGCTGCAACATATGACCATTATCCAAAACCCCCTTTCCTTTTGCGCGTTCACATGCGGTTCATTCCTGCATTCTTCTCAATTTCTCTTAAGAGGCTTCCTTTTTGGATCATTCTGAAAGTGATGACTTTATTGTTTTTTTTTCTTTTTCTTAAACTTACTAGTTGTTCTTTTCCATTGAAGAGTGAATAGAACAGAAAACCCATTATTTCATTCCATGCCCTTCCTAATGAATTTCGTCTTTGGTTCAATTGCGACGCGAATGTCTCGCAGTCAAATTTGAAGAGGTGAATGGGAATTCAGGGCGATATTTGGGGATAGATTAAAATTCGTTTTATTAAGGCTAATTTAACAAATTGTGATTAAAACTTCAATCGATTAATCTAATCGAATTAGCAGCTCGCCTTTTTCCGATTTCTTTTTTAGCTTCATTTAAGTTATTTTGATTTTTTTTTTCATGAACAGAGAGCATCAGGGACCTCCTCAACGCAGCGATTGCTGAGTATCACCAACACACGTGCATCCGTTTCGTAGAAAGGAACGGAAATCCCAGCATCACCAGTTATGTCAACATCCGAGGAGATGAAGCAGGGTTAGTTTAGTGGAGACTATTTTTCCCCATCACAGATATGAGCTTCGTGAACTGACAGTCGTATATGGGTCCTGGGAGATGATAAATAGCGGGAGTTTTCATGCATTTCTTTGCAATTCATTCTAATTAAATAGGTTGGATTGATGTTACGGTACATTAGAAATTGAAATAGCATCCAATAATTGATCCATGATAATAATAATAACACCACTATGGTAATGGAACAATAAAATATAGAAATTCTGGTAATGCACTTTTAATGTAATAGACAGGGATGGGAAGTGATTAAGTAAATGTAACGCATTACTTTTAACTAGTTACTCTTTTTTACGACCGATTGCATCAATAGCACTCGTCTATTTTTCGGACCTGCAATTTAGATGGAGGGCAGCGTAGTTCCTTTTCAAAATTGGCTAGCTCATCCTAGTTGATACTACAAGATGTTAATAAAATGCAATATTCTTCACTAATATATGCTAGACATATTCCTATTAATGCTAGACATATTCCTATTAATGCTAGACATATTCCTATTAATGCTAGACATATTCCTATTTTTTTTTTTAGCCAATTCCTATTCTCTATCTCTTACCTTTGCTTATGCCTCCACAGCTCCTCCTATCAACAGGTACAACCATGTGCCGGGCAAAGAAACGAATAAGTCATAGACCCATGAACATCTCTGTCAAACATCAGCTGCATCTGACTATTCCTTAGAAAGTTATTACCTAACAAAGTTCGATTGTCACAAGTTATAGGTAATCAAATTTTGATTACCTATAACTTTTCAAGGGATAGTCAGATTTAGCTAATATTTGGCAGAGAGGCTCATGGGCGGAAGAGGTTTTTTCTCATTCCCGAAAAATGACACAGCAACTAGGTAAGGGGCTCTGCAGTCGACATCAGCGCCCTCTAGCGACATGCAGCGTCATATTGCGGCATGAAAAAAACCTCCTTGATTCATGAACCTCACTGCCAAATAACAGTTGAATCTGACTGTCGCTTAAAAAGTTATAGCTATTCAAAATTTGGTGGTGACTTCATGACAACCCTATATATACAGGGTGTCCATAAAAAACTTGCACTTTTTAAGTTCAATATCTCTGGAACGGAAAGGCGTAGGACAGTGAAATTTTAGGAGGATACTCAGGGGGTCATGGGATTTTATCTGAGACTGTTTTGCGAAAATTAAAAAAAAAACATACTTTTGGTAGTATTGGACCACTACTGAAAGTATTTAATAAATTTTGGTCAAAGATATAAATGTCCTGACTTTGATTAAAAAGCAGAGGCGAGCTAATGAAGCTTTTCTACACCAACAAGTGTAATGACGAAGAGCCAAGAACAAGTGCACATGGAACGGGCCGATCAAGTCAAACCAACGGCCAGCACGAGTTCAAGCAAAGAAGAAGAGAAGTTTAAAAAGCGAATAGCAGCTAAGGAGGCCTAAGGGGCTGACAAGTCATAGGAGCCCCATCAGGGGCACGATCCTACCAAACAACTTGCAGTGTAGCAAAAAACTTTTCGACATCTCCAGACCACAGGCCTAGGACAGACTATAGGCTGTGGGCCAAGGGCCGAATTCTTCCTCTTCTCTGCAATAGCTATCCTATTCTGCCTTTCATCTCGTTTTCTTCCTGTCACATTTCCAAGTCTTTTTCCATAGGGAACAGTTATAGTTCGGGTTCAGAGGTGGCTCTCTCTAATACATACTCGGGCTCGGATTGCAGCAAATTTATTATATATCCCAGTTAATGATCCCAGTGTATTGGCTCCTCTCTTTGCCAATCTCTCTTTGATTGAGAGCCTAGGGAAGTAGTAGAACCCTTCGGGCACGAATCTCCACACCAGGGGAAACCTCTTATTGCCAAACAGTGGTCTCGCAGATAGTGACTTGGGCATTGTCATGTCCAGATGCACAGAACGCTCTGCACTTGGTTCCCTCCGGGAATCAAAGGTGTGAACCTTGTCCAACTAATGGACTGTGCAGGAGGGATGCATGTAGAACGGCCTTAAGCTGTGGAAGCTTTTTGTTACATCTGTTGCGGCAGCCGCTGTCTTCTTCCTTAGTGATAAATCCCTAGTATGGAGATGCCGAAAAGGATTTTTCTACACTGCAAGTTGTTTGGTAGGATCGTGCCTCTGACGAGTCTCCTACGACTTGTCAGCCCGTTAGTCCTCCTTAGCTGTCATTCATGTTTAAACTTAAATTCTTCGTTGCTTGCAAGTTTGGACTCGTGCTGGCCGTTAGTCTGACTTGATCGGACTGAATTTTCTAACTACTATATATATATATTTATAAAAAAAATAATAGAAGCGACGCTAGTGTCTATACGGCTGCGGATATGTCACTAATGTGCGAGGCATATACACCATCGCGAACCCCCAGTTTTCATGTTCCTGAAGCGAAAGAGAAAATCGAGTACAAACGATCTAAAGAAAACCATCTAAAGATTATTACATTTCTCCGATTCCACTGTGATCCCTTTCGCAACCCCCCTGTGATCCCTTTTGGCGATCCACAGTTAGAGAACTCCTGCTCTATTAAATATTTTGATAAATATATTTAATATTTTGATATGAAAACTATTCAATATTTTGATATGAAAACTATTCAATATTTTGATAGCTTTCATCCATTTGCATAGTTTCTTAAATATTTAGATGAACTATGCAACTGGATAAATGAACTTCTAATGGATCTTTGTGATGAGACCAGAACGATATTCCGCAGATGTTGGTCGTACGTGGGGATGTACAAATTCGGACCGCAGGACCTGTCCATTCAGATCCCAGGCTGCAACTATAAGGGGACCATCCTCCATGAACTCATGCATGCCGTGGGCTTCTTCCACGAACACACCCGCTTCGACCGCGACGATTACGTCATCATCCACTGGGAAAACATCGTCCCTGGCTACGAATACGCCTTCGATATCGTAACCCTGGCAGAATCCCAGGAATTCGGCGTTCCTTACGACTTTGGATCTATCATGCACTACGAATTGGACGGATTCACCAATAACGGAGAGAATACGATCGAACCTTATGGGGAATGGGCTGGGACCGACCCTGGCAACGTCTGGGAGCAGAACTTTTTCTCTCAGTCCGACATTGATGAGCTCAATGCTCTCTACTGCTCTAAGAAATAAACGCTGGTCATTCCCAATGCAATCTTCAGCTTTTTTCTCCCACCCTTCTTCCTTGTCCTCGGACATTTCAGATTTTTTTTAGTGAAGCAAAATGCAGCAGGACATGCATCTTCTCGATACAGCTTGGATTCATTAAAATCCATCACGGGTTCCTTTGAGAATTTAATTCACTAATGTTCTCGTAGGTGCTCATCGTGGATATTTATAGGTTCAAGGCTTGAATAAGGACGTAAAGAGGCGCTTTCGCGCATCACGAATTCCCAATATGCTCCTTGGATTGAAAGGCCTACATTTAATCTCAAACACATCCGCTTCAGTCTTCAGCCTTGCTGTGATCACGACTCCCTTCCTCACAAGTTTGGAAATGGGTGAGACTGAGTTACCTGTTAGAGTGAAATAGATAACATTTTACAGGATGGAAAAATTATGGGAGTACATCAAGTACAAATGAAAAATTGTGTATCTTCAAATAACAGCAACCTATAGCCAGTTCCCTATAAACATTAGAATCAGGTGGACACAAAGGGGGGGGGGGGGGTAGGAGGAATGAAGGGGTCTGGACCCTTTTTACAGGGTATGGCAAAATAAAGACCAATGGCTTTTAACTTTGATATCTCCACTCACAATGGAACCATTTTCGCGGAACATTCCTTACGCATTTATACGAGTATGTTTCCAAGTGATTCTCAAATTTCATCAGAAATTGTTGAGCTGAAGTAATCATATCAGTAATTATTGAAAAGAATTTAGACATTGAGAATGAACTGGGAGTGAAGTGGTAGTAGAGTGGGGAAGCTCCAGGAATGCCGAACTTTCAGTTGCCCGTGTATGCCGATTTTACACTAGTCCGCGAATGCCTATGGAGTTTTGCCCTTTAACCTCCTTAGCGTTCACCCCGAGACAGCCTTGGGGTTATAATTCTTTTGTGCTCTTCTGGGCGGTAAACCCGATATTTTCGCATAAATGAATACAGGCGAGATCTCTTCATATTATGAAATACTATATATATTAAATCGACAGAGAGACAGCACACTGGAGTCTATACTGATTGCGTTGTTTGAAAAAAAAATGGCCACGGAAGGAAGGATCATGGATCAGGAAGGAGACGAGATTCTGTTGCATGGAGTGTGACTTTGGATTGCGTGTGGTGCCTTGCTTCAAGGATTATCAAACCAAACAGAAGTATTAGTTAATTATTGTTCATCAGTAAGTCTATTGTGCGTATTTTCAACATTTTTTCTCAGAAATCTTCATCATTTATGATTGTGTGCGGTGTCACCCCAAGAATTACAGTACAAACACATAAATTCCAATTTTTTTAAATATAAGCATTGCATAGCTGTCCAATGTTTTCAAAAGTGTTCAATCGTATTCTATTTTCATAATATATATAGGTAGCATATATAGTATCTCCTACCACAGTTCAGCAATAATTTAATTATGACAAGTGTGTGCGTGAAATTCGATCTTCCAGTAAAAAACCAAATGGAAAAGAAAAAGGGGCTCTGAGGTGTAAAGAATAGGGGAATAAAAGTGCGGCAAGGAGGTTAATGCCGACTGGGACGATGAGAAATGTCACTCTACTGTACTCTGGAAGATTCCGGGAATGCTGACGTCGAATTTCGTCATAGAGGGACAGGTCGGCCGAAAATGTCCACTTCAAATGTCAGATTTGTCATAGAATATAATTTAAACTTTGATCTGAAGTTATGGATTTTTGGCAGCCATGTTCACTTTCAAATAAACGAGAGCGGACTACATCTGCAGCAAATTATGTGAGATAATAACTTAAGCAGTCATAAGTTGCAGTCGTTAGTCATTTGTTGCCATACCCTGCAGATTTATACCATAAGGTCCTACCCTTCCTGAAAAATGAGCTAGGGAGAAGGTGTTGCATAGATGTCGCATAGCGTCTCCCCGCCTCTCTTTCCCCTCATGGCTCACTCTGACGGAAAGCATTTCTTAAGAATCCATCTACCTCCACCGGGTCTCTTATCTGATCGAGGAGAACGAACTTCCCCTCCCCTTTTATCCACCTCCCTTCACTTTCCGCGTTCTGCATTCTTCGCCTCGAGACATCGGCGTGGTCATACCGTTTCAAAACATCATGTCGTCGTCCGAATTAAATATAATTGTATTTCCTCTTCAATGAAAACCATCTGCAAAAGATAACCAGCCCAAAGACTGAATTTAGATTGATGTGGAGTTTGACGTGGTCTTGATGACAAGGAGGGACAGCTCTGGAGTTTATCCAGCACTACTAGCAGGAGTTCTTGTCCATTCTCAATATCCAACTTCTTGTCAATAATTGCTGATAGAATTGCTTCAAGCTCTCCAATTTCGGATGAAAACTTGAGAATCACTCCAAAATATACTTGTACATGCATAGAAAAAGTTTTGCATTGTGAGCTGAGATAGTAAGGTTGAAAGTAATTGGTCTTTTTTTGTCATACCCTGTATATTCCCCATTCTCCGAAACAACCCAAACTAATCTAGTTGCAACTCATTCTTAATTCATATATTTTGATTAAGGGCTGTGTAAGAGAGATGGATGGCATGCTTTAATGGGTGCTCTCATCCAGACTGGCTCACTGGGATAAAGGGAAATTTCCCGGGGGGTCCTCAGACCCAAACCCTCGCATCCCCCATAAAGCAGACCAAAGGGCCCCAGCACCTGGTGCAGGGAACTTGGTCTGCATTGAGGGAAAGGGGTAGGGGAGGGTGCTGGGCCCTTAGTCAGCAAATTCTAGGGGGCCCCTAGGCCACCAGTCCGACCTTGACCTATTTTTATACCGATGCATGAGCATCACTTGAGCCATCAACAGTGGTTTTGAACAAAACAAAAAATTATAAGGCAACCGTGGGTATTCGCGACAGTGATGCATTCGCAGCACTTTCAACTTATAAGGTAACTGTGGGTATTCGCGGCAAATGCAAGCCTACTTCGAGAATTTAAAAAATCACTGCTTAGGAGTGGAGTGCCATATTGGAGTCCGGTTTTCATTGAATTGACGTGAAGGGATTCCAGAATACCGATCGTGTTATTTCACCGATTTATAGCACATGGATGGGTGGCTAAGCTAACCTGAAACAAGAGAACCCATACTTTTCAACGGTAGCCAATTGCGTCATGACTTCTCTGGGTCTGCGGCAGGGCGAAATCAGATCGCGTCGGCCCCATATGAATACATGGAGGTTTAACAAGAGGATCGCGGCTACTGGAATATCATAATTGCGGCACCCGACTCATAAATAAATAAAAATAACCCTCTTTATTCCCAGAACACAAAACGGTACCAAAAAAAAGCGAAAAATATATAACAGCTTCTTTCTTAGGTACAATTGCCGATGAAAATGTAAAACGAAAAATTTTACTCTGCTTCTCTGCGAGCTTTGCTTTCTCCATGTGCAATCCTACTTAAAGCTTCCCTTAGTTCTTCCCTGGCCCTTTTTTTTCATCCTCTATTTGAACATAATTCTACTGTCCATTTTCTTTTCATGTCACAGTATCCTTTGAGGAAGTAAACATTTCTATTCAAATAATTCCAAGAAATACTTATTTAAAAAACTTAAGTCTTAACCTCAATCGGGGAAATTTCTAGCTCCTTGAAACATTCTGAACTCCAAAACTGAGACATCGAACACCCAGATATGAATACCTTCCAAATTCTTATTCATTCAGATGAATTGTATATGTTTACGTGTATTTTACCTTGAGAACTGAGCCTCTTTTCGAATTTTTGACTTATCTAAACCTTTAAACCGTAACCTTTTACCTGCGATTTTCCACTATGTTACTCTGTATGTTACTCCTATTCAAGAGAAACAAATTACAAGATTTTGCTCCTCCATTTTCAGGGTAACAAGCTAAGAGTGTAGTTGGACATTCATTCATACCAAATGCAGCACAAGAGGCAAGGAACGGAAGCAGAAGCATTTGGTTGAGAAAACTGTATGCGATCACGGCACCCCTGATTTGGTGCTCAGAATGGCAGGTACTAGCCATTACTGTAGTTCTTCATCTTAGTTTGATATTTTATGAATATTCAAGCATCAATACTTTTCCGCAAATGTAAGAAAAATAAAATCAATGGTGGTTATTGTATATGGGTCTTAGCTAAGACACCTGACTAGCTCTACAGGCATGTGCATCAGCACACAAGTTTGCGGTTCCATTGACAAACTGTCCTGCACAAAAGAATTACCATGTTGACACATGAGTTTTGGCCAGATATTGATTGATTTTTATCATCATTACTCACATGCCTTGCCCACTGCCCTGACTCCTGAGATAGTGTATATATGAGTTGAAAGTGCTGCAAATACCCACAGTTACCTTACATTCATCTAGCCCAAGTGCCTCATCTTTTTCTTTAATGGTGTGAGTGTAAGCTACAACCATCCCAAGGGTTAAAAATCTCAACAAATGTGCATACTGCAAGGGTCCATTTGCATTAAACATTGCAGGTTTGGAAAGGATGAGTTATTTGAGGTAACAAAATAAGAATACTGTGTTTCTGTGCTAATTTCTGCATTCAAGACCTCCAGCACCTTCCTACTCCATCAAAGACATCTGGCAGCCTCATAAAATAAAGTAAAATATAATTGATTCAAGAACAAATATAGGCATTTCAAATAGCACTGATAAGACAATGAGACCAAATCCCTGCACATGATATAGCACATATCATTCAAAACCAAGAACCCATTAAACATAAATCTTTCTCTGCTAAGCCACTCAAGAGGTATCCAAGATGCTCAAAGATAGCAGATAACATGTAGATATGCTAGGATTCAACCCCTGATTATGGATGAAATGGAAAAAAACCCAGCTCAATGCTTAGATGTCATGAAATCATCCAGTTCAGATGGGGACGATGGGTCAGGTCCAAGCCACTTCTTCTTTAGCACCACAGCAAGTATTGGGAAACGATCAGAGCCAAATAAGTAATGCTCCTCTCCATTGGCATGAGCAATGATGTAAGGAGCTCCAAATGCCTATAAAAAAAAATAAATAAATTATGCAGGGGCTTCACAATGAATCCATTCTTCCATCCAATGAAGTTTGGGCTTTAAATGGAATATATATATTTTTTTACAAAAATGTCAACACCCTCATTTGCATTTGTAATGACACCCAGCAAGAGGAATTGATCAGAAACCAATTTAATCTCTGAGACTACCTGAATTCAGTCTTACTAGTCAGTAGCCTGTTCAAAAGCATGGAAGAATTTAAAGGCAATGAATGGCCATGGGAGGGGTGGTCAGATCACCCCCTCACTCCCTGGATCTGCCACAGGCTGACCATGTGAGAAGAACATGGCAAAGAATTCTCTCATTTCTGGAAGGTCAGCCACTGTGCTTCATTAATCATCAAGGCAAAGGCATGGCAGACAGGGAACTGATGTCGAGTGAAGATGAAGGGCAGCCCAAAATCCAAAACGTTAACTTTGAACCATCCGTCGTAGGACAATGTGGTATGTGGGTGTTTATATGTGGCCTCACACTGCTCTATGAACATCACAACCCGTGGCACACATTTCTGAACATTAGTGGCAAAGAGATGGAAGAAGGATTTTGGTTGCCCGTTAGTGGCAGTCTATCTCTTGGGTTAATGGACTTAGGCTACATTACGTGAAAATACAGGGTGACCCAAAAAGGAATGCAACAAATACAAGCAAGGATATTTTTCCTTATGCTAATCAACAAAACAGACACGTTTATTAGAGTACAAACTTGGTAATAAAAAAAAAAAACAAATTTTAATGTATCCTCATTTTGCTTTGATATGAGACTTCAAGCGCTTCAGAAAATATCTACAATGTTTTGGAACATATTGTCATCTATTTGAGCCCAGGCAGCTTGTACAGATCTCTTGTGTGACTCCATTTTTGTGTACAGGCATTTACCTCAAGAATACTCCAGCAAAAAATCCAACAGGGGATGGTCAGAAGAATCACCATGCTCTTCAAAGTGGGAAATTGTGCATACAATGGTGGATCAGTGAATTTTTAGGCGTTTTGTGACTTCTGTGCATTGCATTTTGAACTGGAAAAGCTACAAAATTGCTTCATGGTTGGGATGCATCTGAAAGTAAACGAATGAAAAATATACTGTTGAAGGCTGAAAAAGACAAATAATTAAAGCAAAACAAATCAAACATGACATCTTAAAAATCAGCTGAGTTATGTTTTATTTTAATTTCACTTCTTGCATTTCTTTTGGGTCACCATTGATGGCTATGGCTATGGCTATGGCTATGGGAGAGCACATGTGATCGTGCTGTGTGCACACATGCCACCGACCACCACCACCACGTACCACAGCAGATTTCATTATATAGATGATTATATAGTTAGAAGGGCACCAAAATGAAGTACTTGGGGGGGAGGAACATGCAAATAAATGGTTCACAGAAGTATTAGATAATGCAACATTCAAAAGTTATTACATCTGAAGCAATGAGTGAAATTTTTTCAAACTTGATATGAATCTTTATTACTCATCTGCGATTTCATTTGCCAATAAACTTGGGTTTTACACAGATGGAGATTTTAAAAAATTTAGAGCACCTGTTTGCAAGACATCATCTGTCTTTTCAAGTGAAGAGTGTGATTAGAGAGGATAACCATTGTACAACGTACAATTAGGCTGCATTTAAATATGGACAGTTAGAGACCAGAAGCATTCAAGGGGTTGCTAAAAAGGTCTCCATGGACCATGGGTTGTGCATCACTGCTCAGGGTCAATGTTGAATATTGACAAGATGGCTTCATGTGTTCCTGTGCCCTTACCTACAGATAGATTTAGTTGAACTGGCTCTATATTCAATCCATGATATCACAGCTATCAGTTGCTGACTTTCTATCTCACAGAAGAGAGCATATATTCAAATTAGGCTTTCCCAAAATTAACTCCTAGCACAAAATGAAGCCACTGAGATCAAATTCTCTTACTCTCAGTCCCCCTTCAACATGCATGGAGAAAGTTAAATGTAGGACAAATTGACACTAAAATTAAGGGATTCCAATCAAATCACTGTCTTAAGTATACAACTGAAAGACTATACTGAAGTCAGGATAAAGTGCAAGCAAATACCATGTCACTATAGAAAAAGCGTAACTTTTCCTAAAATACATATTATTTTTGGTTGAACAGCAGTCAGCACTACTTACTCCTTTCTTATATGCATACTCAGTTTCTTTTTTCAAATTTTCTTTGACAGCAGTTGTTTTCAGCATCTCAAGACATTGCTGGATATCCTCTTTAGAAAGACCAGCCCTTTCACCCACTTCTTTAAAGCTCTCTGCCTCTGTGATGTCTTCATCCTGAAACAAATAGATCAATTATTCATAGGTGTGGTCTCCTTTTCACAACCCTACAATCTGCATTGAGAGTACACAAAGCTCTCTTCCCTCGTGTAACTTCCTCAGCATCTAATGATCCACTGATGAATCTAATGAATGAATGAATGAATGAATGAATGATTCTAGGCTGCCGTATGGATAGAAGTGCACACCTCTGGCACCTAGCTTCAGCAAGCGATTTATACCTCATGACACGAAGACTTGAATTATGCTGTCTAGTAACAGAAAATAACACCCTTAAATCTGAAGCACAAACAAAAAATTACAGTATGAAGATGACTCATCATGAAGGATTCCCACAGAAAAGACAAGTTAAACATCAAGAACAATGTAATTCACAGATAAAAATCAAATGCAGATACATTATACAAAGGTGATATTGATATTTTGATCCCACCATTTGTGAAGATACTACAGATAATTGATAACTGGAATGCAAAGACTCAGCAATTCAGCTGTAAAGATAAAGTTGAATAGCACTCATAGAAGCACGAGATAATCTTTACATGAGAGCTGATTCTACCACTAATACACATGATACGAATGACTTTCATAATCTGAAATCACTTGGAAATCATAATCACTTGGATTAATTCTTCTCAGATATTACCTGAATGCTTCCTGAAGCGTCAATCAGTTCAGAGGTATGTAAATAGAGAAAAAGTTTGCCAGCATGTACCCTCAGTGGAGGAATTTTCTCAGCAAATATGGTTTGATCTTTTTGAGAAAATTTTGAACTGAAAACACAAAAAAAATTCACAACAGACATGATTATGAGAAAAACTGACCATCACTTAATACAGAAATAACTAGTTTACAATGGTTAGGATGAATGAGCTCATCATGGCCACTTTAAAGTTTAATAATTAAAGCATGAGTTAAGTCTTGGTAGTTGTTAGAGTGACAATACCTGGAAAGGTACGCCTCATTTTCTATCTTTGTGGGATCATCAATGAAGCCTGGCTTTTTAGGTCAATGGTCAACTGGCAAGAAAGGACTTCAGCTGAAATATGATAAAATGCCTTACAATTATGGCACAAGCCTGTCACTCCTAGTTATTTTTGGATGGAACAGAATTGGTACTACACATCAGAAAACTGCAAATTCGGGGAAAAGAAGTTTCATTTGCCATCCAGGATCAACTTATCCAAGAAAAAATCCAGGATAGGAAAACATGATAGCAAAAAACTATTAAAATGATTTTCATTTTGGCCAGCACCTGCCATTATAGAACAAGATGTACATGAAATGCTAAAATGTTTAAAGAAAACACCATACCTTCCTCATCATTAGTTTAGATTTCACCTAACAGAAGTAGCAGTCCTTCAATTACATGCAATGTACAGAGTTAGAAAGGTCTTGTGTGATTTCTTAGATGCTGCACATTTTTTTATCACTGCAAAACCATTAGATTTTTTGCTAATAGTAGAGGGTGGGAAACATTCTATATATGGCACCTCCCTTAGCAGACATTCAACCTGAAATGCAACAGGGATTATCCCTAGTTCTTCCACTGGGTTTGGAATGTCTTTTAACTGTTATATCTCCAACCCCACCAGAGCTGTTTTTGAGAAAATTGTGCAAAGATGGATATGTTTTAAATAGATCTTCCAAATATAATCTATTTTCATTCTGCAAAGTAATGGCTATGAGCATTTATACCAATGAAGCTGGATATTTGAAAATGAAAAGCGTTCATGCTGTAGTCAAGAATGGGAAATGTCCTCATGCAGTGGTTGCATATCATCTAGGCCATATTGAACTTCTCTACCAAGAAAATTCCCTTTATTGGCTTGCTGTTTCTTGCAGATGGTTTTTAACCCTTTCACTGCCAAGGACTTAAATGCCCATCCAACCTCTCCTTGCCTAGCATGGTAGTGGAGGTTCGTCATGCTGAACACGCCATATGGCATGAACGGAGTGAAAGGGTTAATAAGCTTCCTCTCTAATTGATAGATAAATCAATAAGTATGAATACAGAGGAATGAATGAAGAATCTTAATAAGCCCAGAGTTTACTAGGATTTCCCTTAGGTTATATAAGAGAACAAGGCAAGGTGAAGTCAATATGAAAGGAATGGAGTCACCTATGTTTTTTCAGTCTCACATTTCTTTTGAATAATTGTTCAAAAAATTGCTTTAGCCTCATCAATTTTATAACATTTTGGAGACCTGTAGGGAAGGTATGAATCTATGTACAGTCCAACTCTCATGAAAATTGCATGGTAATGATGGTATAGATACATAGGTTAAAGGTTCCTGGTCTTTTGTGACCATACTCAGCATATGCTCCATCCAGTAATGAATACTAAAAGGTTTGACTATTTGAGGCAAATTCTTTTCACCAAATAGAAATAATAAATTATATTTTTTCCAAAGTAGTTTTAAAATTCCTCATTTTCTATTTCCATTCAAAATTCTTCAGAATTCTATTTTTATCAACAAGTCCCAACCAATTTTCATAAAAATTTACATGTAGAAATTGCATGAATCAGCAACTTTTGATCATACTACAAGCAAGGACATCTTATGCCATTCTTTGACCTCTCCTGAATTATCCTCTGAAAGCACTTTATTGATGTTATGTTTCTAATTAGATTACAAAGTGAAGCAGCTACTCAGCCCTGGCTATCTGAACATGGAATGATCAGATGCCAAGGATGGGACTTATAAAGAAGTCAGAATTTTCTGTCCTCTTCTCCTCTGTACTTCAACGACAATTCAGTGAGTGATTTGGCAATGAACCATTCCATCATTAAATGAAATTTAGTGAGGAATGATTCATTGGCCAATGGGAGTAAGAATAAAACCAAGAATGGAAGAAATGCATTCTTGGTTTGGTTTTTCCCTATATCAATACAAATGCTGCTCCATCGCAAGAAATGAGCATTTCTGTTGTCTAGAGATTGAAAATAAAATAATTTTGACTTTGATTGAGAGCAAAGTTTCTCTTCCCAGAAATTTGTTAAGGAAGATTGCTCAAGTAAGAGATGGGAGAATGATAAGAAAAAGGGATAAAAAAATGTGAAGTAGATGAGGAAGGGACAAGCAAAGTTGGCATGGTGCATTTGCCAGCCCATTCTCAGGAAACCATAAAGGAAGTACTTACAAACCTCATCTCTGAACATCAAATATGAACAGCAAAGATATTTGCTTTACTGTTTGTATTTGACCTTATATAGCAAACCATGGTACTAAAAATACCAACATGATGCCAAAGTCGCCAAAATAATTGCCTGGACACCTCTTCTACAAGTGTTGGTTTAACATTTGCAACAGCTGTCACAAATCTCATGGCAGGCAGTGATCCCTTCTCGACCAATGTCTTGACTGGATCCTACAAGAAAAAGAGAATATTAATCATATGATGCAAACAAGAGAAAAATCAATCAACCCTGCCATTTAAAAAAATATGTATTTGTGATATTTATGGTGAACAAATCTTATCCTCTTAGTGATGAGCCTAATGTTGTAATCCCTTATGAGGTTCATCTAGCTTCATTTACCATACAGTATCCTTAAACTGGGCTGTAAAGTCAAGAGTCAAGTCATAGTCACCAAAGCTCAAGGTTTCAATGACCCTTGATCCCAGGGGTTAATCTTTCTGACTGCAATGTGAGAGTGATCATTTTCTACTAATTAGAATTTTGATTTCAGTCACAAATTTTATTCAGATGGGACAGGTTCCAGCTGAAAGAAGGTGTTGTGCCCCAGAGGATGATCCAAATGAGGTACAATGAATTTAAAGGGAATGCTAAAGCTTCAACAATTACTACTGAGAATGAAAAATGAAATCATAATAATGAATCACCTTAACCAAGACTAGCAAGATAATAACACAATAGTTTTCCTTTTGCCTAGGACCAAAAATACAATGTGGCACTAAAAGCAAAAAAAAAACAAAACAAACAAGCTAACCACCTCAAATCAGCTGCCAAACATGAAGACATTTAGAATGCAATTATTTCTGCATATGGTGCTTGAAATGAACTTGAAATAAAGTTAAAAAGCTGAAAACAAATATGCCACTCTGTTCTCCACCTTCATAATTGTCTTGATTTCCAATTTTCCTCACTGAAGAATAGTGTGCTTGACTAATGGTTCATTAAATGCTGCTGATGGTGATCACTGGTTATTATTATTAAGCCCCATGCCGACCACTGTTCCATCACTATCAGTTACACCAAATCATCTGGCATTCAGGGAAGGAGAAAGGGTGAGATATCTCTTCCCAAGGTTGAGAAGGACTTTTCCTCTCAGCTTTGAAGAGAGAGCTGCAAATGGCCTTGAACATATTCCCACTTGCATAAGAACAGATAAACAATGCTCCCTGTAACAAACATGCACCTTGATGGTGCTCCAAAGGACTCTTGAATAATGTGTAGGTATAATAGAAGATAATCATTTATTTTACAAATTGGAGAGGAAACTTAAGAATATTGGATTTTAAGAACTTAAGAAGGACTTTGGAAGACTACCTCCTCCAAGAAAACTAATTTGGTCAAGTAAAGGCTTAATTTTAGAGTTTTCATTATATGCCACAATCTATTATCAGCTGCTAAATGTTATCAGTTTTTCTAGCACTAACATGATCACAATGAGCAGCATCTATTCATAACAAATTTCACAAGAAGTATCATAGATAGTGGTGCAACACTATAGAGACCATTCTCTCTCCTCTAAAGGGAAAAACTGCCAACCAAATTGTGCACCTCCCAGTACCAGGATATTCCTTTGACTTATTTTTTGTTGCATTTTTTAACATTTTGAACAGGCACATTTTCCATCAGAACAACTTCAAGTTCAAAATTCTGTAGCAGAGTAATAATATTCACATTAATCATGCACCCCAGACAGAGTTGCATTCAAATCATTTCTTGCTTCAAAATTTAAAAGGTTTAGGTCAGCTTCTTTTTGTGCCATTGTATACATATGTAGAACTGACTGATTGGGTTAAGAATAGTCATCAAACCAATAATCACTTTCACCATGCTGAATGCCTTATGCAATGAAATACCAAACCTGGGAATTTCATGACTATAGACATCATAGCTGCATTTTCCTACCTTCCACTCCTAAAGCAAGGAGGAAGAAGTGAGAAGATATGATGGCTGTTTAATGGAGACCAACAGATGATGAAAATTATTTATATTAGAGGGTCTGCCTTGATTTTGTGACACTAGCACCACATTGTTAAAATACTTCACATACATGTAACTCAATGAATAGCATTGTATGACTCAAAAGATTTTCCAAATATCCATTCAGCCATCGAGATGTCAACTGTGAGCATGCAGGTAACTTCCTAGAACAGCAGTACTCAAAGTGCAGCCAGGAGGATGCATTCAGCAAACAAAGAGCCTCAGTGAACATTCACTTTCATCCCCCCTATTCTAAGAATATGTGACTTCTTCATTAATCCCCCACTTTCACAGTAAATCATGATTTAAAGACTATACCATGAGATCTACACAAGGCCTGAGCTGTCTCCAGAGCATTGGCTTGTCATATATGGCAACCGCAACCAGCTAATGTTGTTCAATGTAATACTGTATATTATGCAATTAATGCTCTGGCTGTGGAAATCACAAAGAATCCCGTTACTAAATTAGAAAGTGTAATTGGTACTGTATAGTGTCATGACTTTCATCAATTGATCATCATCCAGAAGGACTGCTTAAGCTGGCATTTCCTCATTATCAAGAGATAATAAGGCTGCATTATTTTCCAGAAAGCATTGAATTATCAATCGTAGAGTAAAGCAATATGAAGAAGTCTAACTCTAGATTTCATGAAAATCATTGAGCTCTTCTGACTTTTCGAATTTGAGTGCACACTCTCATTACTGGTCAACCAACTCATTCCTCAACATTTCAATCGGAGTCCAAGTATATACCTGGCATAGTCACTAATGACTCTTCGACAGTATATATAACCCTATATATTCTCCAGACCTGATGGTGCATATGCACCCAATAAGTCTTGCCTCTTGACAACATCCAGTGGCATATAAATTACCTTAATTTCATTCCAAATAGAGCTTATCAATGACTCAAATAAATAATTTCAGAGATGACATTCATGGAAATGGAATACTAGAAGCAAAAGGCTGAATTGTGCGGTGCTAAATTTTAATGCATTTTTTGCAGACTGAGAAGAATTCAGCAAAAAGTATACATGTTAGACAGGAGACCTGTAATAATAGAGCATCTTTCACTTGTGTCCAGGTATTTTCAATTTTACTCCAATACACATGCATAGGAAGTGCCATAATTCTATGTCAAAGTGTCTGGAAAAGCATCTAACTCAGATTCTTATTGACTTTTCAATGTTTGTTGATCCATCAACAGATTTCACCAAAACTACTAAACTGACTACCTTTGTAGGCTTGGGTGTTTTGAATGAGATTTTTGAGTATTTCCAGATTTGAACTATTAAATTGTCCCAATATCATGGAGTTATGATGAGCCAGCTGCCAAAGAGTAACCTTAGTGCAATTGCTCAAAATAATCAATAAGAGGGAGTTTTCCAAATTTAATAGGACAAATAAAAAAACATTTAAAAATTAATTAAACGAAATAAATAAATTTCTTTCTTCCAAATTTGATGTATTTAACTGAAGTTTAATCTTCTACTGTACAACTGAATGCCAAATATCAACAGAATATTTGGTGCATCCTTTAGGACTTGAACAATTGGGCAATACTCCTGAGTGACCAATGTCTTTTACCTCTATCTGAAGATAAATTTTTATTTGAACTGAAACCACATTTCCAAGCCAAGTGATAAAAATGAAAGTTCTTTCTCTCTGAAGAAAATTTGATTTGACACTTGACATCCCATGAATTGATGTTGAGGATTTTGTAAATAACCAGAAACTTACTGGCATCTTCCTCAAAGGCAGTTTGAAGTACTCAGCTACTCGCGGTACATCATAATGCGCATACTGAACTTTGTTGACGACAGTCAGGGGTAGTTGGTTCCCAGCCAGATTCATAAGTCCAGGGAGGAAAAAGGGCCGGAAGCACAAATCCAAATTCCATGGTCCCCTGTAGCGACGTAGGATCTAGGGGGAAAAAAAGTCATAATGTATTTATAGAGACAGGTGTGGTTTGCAAATGACAAGACTAATGAAGGGCCTGCCCATGGCTATCTAGTTGGAAAAAATTATAGGAAAAGAAGTCACACTGTGAAATATCTTTTGCCACTTCATGTGCCCAAAGATTAGCATAGTGCATGCAGAGAAAATAGAATAGTTGCAAAGTGCATGAGCATTAAGGCAACTGGGATAAAAACTTGGGTATGTGCGATGAATTCTGACCCTATATACTTTCTGTGCCTAAATCCTTCCCTGGTGAACCCTTTGAACTTGATGGTTTTTTTTTGGGAGGGGGGGGGGGGGGGGTATACCATTCAAGTAAATTCAGGCACAATCCATTCCTAGCTCAAGATCGAAAACTAAATATATTTAAATATTTACCTAAATCAGATAAATTAATGTTTCGTAACACATATTGACAATTAACCATATTAAATATAGACTTGAATTCACTGTCTACCACTGAATAGATTATGCATGTTTTCTTACTTCAAATGCAAACCAGGAATAGGGAGACACCACATCATAAAGCAGTTCCACTTTGGATGCCATCCTCTTGTAGTACCTATAGGTCAACACAGAAGGTGGAAGCTTTTAATTTTAAATCATGAGAGGCCATCCAAGCATTGCATCATGCCTTTGGGAAGACAGAAGGGTGAACCCTGTACGATACTGAACTTTTAGAATTTCACTTTTTTTTCTGCATGATGCAAAAGGAGGACCTTTACTGCAACTGATGTATTTTGTTGGCTCTCTCTTTGTTTAAGTTTTTCATTCTTTTTCAGTCTAGGCCTCAGATTTCATTACATTTGTCATCTTTAGTGGCAGTCAACATCAACTCAGTAATTTTTATTTGTCCTATATTAAGAAGTCAGCAAGGAACTGCATGCTAATGAATGCTTTTAAAAAACATGTTCTCTGTTATGGTTAAGAGCATGCCCCCAAAGTTAGGCCATATTCTCCGTGATCTGACGTTAAGAAGTTCAAGAATTGCGATGTGGTGTGACTGGGGAAGGAGGGAGGGGCAGGTAAGGAGGTATCGGTGATTCAATACTTGAATAGCCTCAATAGAGATAAACTTAGCCAATATGCATAACACATAATAATAATAATATTGAGGCTGGTCGTCCCTGGGAAGAGAGGCACAGATGCAAGGAGAATCTCATTATGGGGATTCATCACAGTATACTGTATATAAATAAATATGAGACTATGATAATTAATGCGTGGTTTGTATGTGTATTTTTAGGTTGTTTATTTATGAATAGAAATGTTGCAAATGTTAACAGTTAAATGTTCCAAAATTTTGTTTCTCTGTAGTGGAAAGAACAATGAAAGGATAGAGACCAGAGGGGATGAATAGTTTTTATCATTTGCAAAGCATGCTTTTTGCTGGTGAGTGGGAGTTGTGAGAACTTGAAGATAGGGTGGGAAGCGTGTATTCAGAATTTTGTGACAGGGAGGCAGTTTCAAAGTGTGCAAGATTATCAAAGTAGAGCCAGTCAGACTTTTTTAGAAGCATTGTGGATGGGTGACATGCTGAACATTTGTGGATTATTCTTAAGCATTTTTTAATTTGGGAATTTATTCCATCTAAGATATTGGATGAGGAGCAGGAAGCATACACTGGTAGACAATATGAGATGCGGAGGAGTATGAGGGCATTAGCAAGTAGCTACATTTATTTAGGAGAGATTTGGGGAGATATAGAGAGAATGAGGTACAGATTTTGATTCATTTCTTTATGAGAAAGGTGAGCATCTAGGGTAATGCAAGTAAGACTTTGCAAGTATTAGGCCAACTGGTATATTGGAGACTAAACTGATACTTTAAAGTCATCCGATTTAGAATGGTCCTTATGATATTAGTCAGTGGCGTAGGAAGGAAGGAGGAATTTGGTTTTATTCGTCTTATGCGAGATTTAAGCTTCCGCAGAGTCTCAACTCAAGACTCGTTTAAGAAAACGAGTTCCTGTCGAGTTTAAGAAAAAAAAGTCAAACTAAAACTGGATCAAGTTGAAGGACACTCCATTCAAGGTACCAAGGTATCAAGGTTGAGGTTGAGGTTGAAAACTGGCTGATTTTTTCGACTCAGTTCACTTCAGCTCAGTTCTACAGGGATGGAATCAGGAGTCTGCCTGATCGTTGGCAGAAGGTGATTGGTGGCGATTACTTCATTGAATGAAATATTTTGCTTTTTTTAAAAAAACTGTTGTATGGAATGGGAATGGAATGTATGGCCAGAACTTTCCGATCGACCCAATAGTTTTCAGAAATACTGAATGACTGGATGAATTTTGAACAATTCATTTTCAGGAACAGCCAGACTGTTGTCAGAGAATTGCAGTAACTATTAAATGAGTAGGAATTAATTCACAGACATGAGCTTGCCAAAAACTGGGATAATGAAAGTTCATCAGTTTTCCAGTATGACTGAATAGTGGGCCGCTTTGTTATTCCCATCAGGACACAAAAAAATGCACGAAGATCCTGTACAGAGAAGTTTTTCCATGTCTATACCGTTGAATGTTCACTAAGAGTGGCTTTAGAGATGAAGTCAGCCTCTGTCACTATTAGATCAAGGAGGTTATCTGCTAAAATGGGTTCGAAAAAGTCAATTTCAGAAAGTTCTCAGATATATTTACTTTCACCCTAGGATTCCCTGTAGTGGTCAAGATATCAGGAGCAAGTGGATTGTTGCTAAACTCAAGTCCAGCATCAATTTCTTTTGCTTTCCAGGCCTACCTCAATGCCTCTATCATCGTCATCATTTTCATCTTTTATTTCTGCATCACGTTCCGCTTCAGCTTCTTCCATATTTGCTTCATCACTTTTATTACTACTTCAGGAATGTCCGAGTCAGAATATATAAAAACTTCAATCTCATCATCTGACGCACAACCATCCCAGCAAACAATTTTAAACACAACGTCGAATCAGCATTGAATAAACGTCAGGAACGTTGTTACAACGCTGATCCAACGTAGCTTTGTTTGCTGGGATGTGGGCAGGACGCCATCTTGACAGACAGGAAGTTAGTAAATATCCGAACTTCCTTGTCATTATTCAAGTGATTCCTAAACTCATATAAATGGAAAGGAGCAACATTGTCGCATAGAACTTGAGCTCTTGGTTCCAACGATACCTATCAGATAGCGGTTACATGAATAAATAGCCGCGAAGTAGCCTAGAAACAGTGAATGGTCAAAGCCCGAGTACTCGGGCTACCACTACACAAGCAGCTCGGGCTATCAGAGTATGTACTCGGGCTAGCAGCGAAAGGGTAAAAGCTAAATGTTTTGCAATTTTTTTTAAAGCATATCCTAGACGCTTACTGCCAAGTCCCTTACGTCTACATTGCCCCCCTTTTTGCCTTGTGCATAAAATCATCTAGTCTATTATTTAAAATAGTCACGGAAGGGGCAGCCACTACGTCATAATCTTACGCATTCCACGCGTTTACCACACTACAAGTAATGAAGTCCTGCCTCGACCTGAGCAGCACCTGCGGTTTATGCATCTTGAGTTGATTACCACTGGTGCTCTTGCTGCCATAGAACTGGAAGGACCTACCACTCTCTACATTACCGACTTCTTTCATTATCTTGAAAGCCTGGATAAGATTGCCCCTCCTTAATCTTCTCTCGAGCGAGTACAGTCTCAGCACTTCTAAACGCTTTTCCTACGAAGTCCCCTAACCTCCTTCATCATTCTTGTGATCCTCCTCTGGTACAGAGGAGGATCACAAGATCTATTCACCCTTATCTGTAGGCCTCCAAAACTAGATGCAATATTCCAACTGGAGTCTTACCAGCGTCGCACACAAAGGAAGAATAACGCACGAGTCATGATTGAAGCTTTCCAGCTGCAAGATCACCTAGCAGGACAATGACCTTCTCTTTTGAAACAGATGAGAAGGAATACGCTTTGACAGCAACAAAGGATAACTTTGTCAATAGAATGAAATAACGTAGGTTGTGAGTTCCAGGAATCGTGCCTAACTGCGCAAATCTTTCTTCTAGGAACTTTGCCACTCGCCTGTAGTATTCCAAACTGCAATATTGAAAGAAAATGACAGATATTCTCAGTTGCCCATAGGGAAAGTTAGTGAGATGTCAGTATTAGTTGGTTGTACGATCGTTGGAGACTGGCTCTTGCAGGAAACCTCTTCCCTGTCCCTCCAACTCTGACACACTTCTTATCCGTGGCAGGTGGCTCAGAAGTGCGCCTCAACTGGAAGTCCGTCTCATGATGGCACAAATTAAGGAAAATTTTCTGATTTTTGTAGTGTGAAGCGGATCCATCAGAGAAGTAGGTGCTTTTTCACGGAAGAGAACCAAAACTGTCATTCAGGAAGTGGATGAGGTCCCTCTGGAATAGATCGACAGCAACCGTGTCGTGATTGAGACATTCTGATTCCATGTAGCTCACATGCTGGGATTTCCCGAAGTCTATGTGGTCTCGAGGCTGGATCTGCTAACAGAGATCCACTGTCGGTAGATGATGTAGATCATATTGTGATCCATAAATGATCTCAGTTCCCTTCAGATCCGATATGTCAGGGCAGATACGGCATTCTCGAAAGTAGCACGCTGGTTGATGAGGATTACAGATGATGATCTAGACAATGACTGTATGTTTTCAGTGGAATATTTGTCAGCAATCTATCCGCTCAACATCATCAGTTTCACATTTCGATGGATTGTGCAGGCGCACACGGCAAGCGTATCACTCGCCCCAGCTAAGACGCAGTCCCACATAACCAAAACGCTTGGCCCAACAATGGCCCCTGCATGGCAAGCTCGGCATATCATCGGCATTGGCAGGCATGTTTGGCCCATTCCTAGCTCTAGCTTGGCTAGCCATTTTTCGACACTTCATTGGTGGAGGATAGAGGCCCTTTCTTGGCACTAGGCTGGTTTCCCATTATTGCCGTAACATTGGCTAAAGGAACTGGCTCATTCATGGGTTTAGTCTGGTTTCACATCATTGGTGCATCATTGGCAAAAGACACAGGCCCAAATATGGCTCCAGGTTGGTTTACAATTAAATTCGGCATACATCGGTTGCATGCAAAATTGCTTCGCCAATATTGCAAATTTTGGCGAAGCGTGGTCTCCCTACTATTGCCCTGCCATCATTGATCCCATATCAAACGGATGGCACGATCCGATACGCCTCAATTGCACTTGAAAGTATCCGGGAGTTGAAGTTCTCATTTAGACTACTAGATGGCAGCATGGTTCTCGCTTTTGCAAATAGTACCGAGAGTACCCTTCCACCCGTCTCTATATTCGTCCTTCACAGAAGTACATAGTACCTCCTTTTCATTAATTCATTGAGATCAATTCATTGAGTTCAGGCATTAATCATGCTAAAACTGCCTATAAGAACCCCTGCAGGCATTGTTCTGTTTACACGACGCACTTGAGGCTGTCAACAATAAAAAGCATCTCTTAGCTCTCTTTTTTTATGTTACCAAAGCATTCGATAAGGTATGGCACACAGGCTAATCTATGAACTTCACTTTCTTTTTAAAATCCCCCTGCGATTCTTGCGCTTGATAGCCTCATATCTGTCCGAGAGAACCTTTACGGTCTGTCCGAGAGAACCTTTACGGTCAGGGTCGGCAACTCCTTTTCCGAATCCTTTTCCCCAACACGCCTCTGAATTAGCACTTAACTACTTCAACGACCCTAAAAGGCCAGTAGACATTAAGGAAATACCATCAAAATTGGGACGCTTCAAACATAGGAAAACCTATCCTTTCCATAAAATTCTTGAACGCCTCGGAAAGAGTTGCACTTTAACTCCCTCCTGCCCCCCTTCTCAGCCCCTCCCCTCCACGTGAGACCACCCTTTCTCACAACTCACCATACCTAACCCAACGCCCCATCATCTCCATCACCACCTCTCTCTCATTAAAATGGGAAAAAAATCCAAACTCCCTCGCTTCTTCACGTTCATCCCTGCGGCCACCTCCCGAAGGCACCGAAGGGCACCGGGCACCGAAGCTGAAGAAGCACAGCCCATTGGCTCCACCTTCAACATCCTTCACCTAAACGTTGAAGGCCTACCCTCTGCAAAGCGAGCCATTCTCTGCAACCTTGCATCGAGACACTAAGTAGATGTGATATACTTGCAAGAGACCCATGTAGACTCCCTGGCGGCGAAATGTTTCAGTATCCCTGGATTCGACCTAATTACCAACAGTCTGCATAGAAAATATGGACGGGCCACCTTCACTAGAACTAACCTGGTTGACGTCGAACCACTTGAAACCCAGGATCTCTATGACACAGTAAGGGTTGGCCAGTTCCACATCGCCAACATCTACAAGCCACCCAAAGTCCAAGCCAAAAATCCACTCCCGAAATTCCCCCACCCTGCACTTTATGTAGGGGATTTCAATAGCCATCACACAAGTTGGGGGTACACAGAATCCGATCCAAACGGTGAGGACCTGATGGACTGGGCCTCACAAGGAGACCTAAACCTCCCCTACGACCCAAAGCAAAATGGAACTTTCCACTCTGCCAGGTGGAAACGAGACTTCTCCCCTGACCTCAGCTGGACCACCTCAAAAGGCAACCAACCACTACTAGCCAGCAGTAAGGTCCTGAGGAACTTCCCGCAGTCAGCACCGCCCAATTCTCGTGAAAGTCGATCTCACCATCCCTGTAGTCAACACCAGCAAGTACCCACGTTGGAACTACAGAAAAGCTGACTGGGAACTCTTTACAGAGCACATAGACCGTATATGCATGCATCCCCCACGACATCGCAATAAACGAGGCCTATAGCAGATTCTCCAAAGCCATCTTCAAGGCAGCTTCCAAGATCATCCCACGTGGGTTCCACAAGATCTACATTCCATGCCTAGACAAGGAGTCAATTAAGCTCCTGAGGTAGTTAGGATCTGGTGATCCTGAGATAGCGATTTACCTGTTGGACAGCCTTAGGTCGTTAGGGAAAAGCGTTGGGAAGATGCAACTGCTGAGCTCGACATGACAAGATCCAGTAGAAAGGCGCAGACGCTCATCCGCAAGCTAGGAGCATCACCACCAACTTACCGTCATCAAATCCCTGCTAACAAAGTTGCTACCCAACTAATTAACATTGCTAAAGCTGAGAGACCTTCGAAGAGAGTGTGAATATGAAATGGCGTCTGTACAAACGAACAGAAGAAAAGATCAAAGAATCATTCCAAACCTTCTCTGTAGAAGAAGTAAGAAAAGCTGTGGGGGAGGTCAAGCCAGGAGAGGCTCCGGGCATGGACAACATCTCCAATGAATTCCTGAAGCACCTGGGAAAGAAGAGCATCCACTGGCTTTCCATCTTCATGTCATCCATAGTGCTAGAGAAGAGAATGCATAAGGCCTGGGCCTGGTACAGCACCAAGATTATTGCACTGCCAAAGCCAGGCAAGAATCAATTGCTTGCAGCTAGCTACCATACAATATCCCTTCTGAGCTGCAGCTACAAGCACCTGGAGCGCCTGATCCTGCAGATAATCAAACCTACCGTGGAAGCCTTTCTGAGTGCAAATGAAGCAGGCTTTTGCTTGCTTTGACCACCTTCATAGAAAATAGCTTCCAAGAGAGACAGAAGACTGGGCAGTCTTTCTCGACTTGACAGCAGCCTACGATATCATCTGCCACACTGGATTGCTGCACAATATGTCTTCTGCGCTCCCTCGTTGGGTAGTGCTGATTACTGAGCTGCTGCTTGGAGAACGCAGGTTCAGAGTACAGCTCGGCTCCTCATATTTTTGCGCCATCATTCCCAGAATGCGATGCAAGCTAGGTTTTTCGTGTGTCTGAACGCAGCTTATGCGTGGCGTTCATTTTCTCTCTAGTCCCAAGGCCCAGTGCCTTTTTCAACAATTGTAGACTGATATTTCGATTCTTAAGAGATGTGAACTCGCATATGAATCAAAAGACGTTCACTAATTCCGTTTTGTAGGAACGCTGGGAACTATGAACGGCAACGTTTTCGCCAGTACTAGTAAGAAGATTACCTATTCAGTCGAGGTGAGGTAAAATCTCGTAACGTTGGACCGAAGAGCATGGAAATTTACTTTCGCCTTAATCTATCCGTAAACAGAGTTCAATTTTGAAAAGCGAAGGCTCAACGTCTCTAGTAGCACGTAACATAATGTTAGGTGTTACTAGGGGTTACGCTTCGCTTAACCCCTAATCATTTATCCATAAGGTATATGGATAAATGATTTCCATAGTAGCACATAGCATTGAATCAACATTGATTCAACGTTGTTTCAACGTTCGGATGTTAAATCAACGTTGAATCAATGTTGTTTCTATGTTATGTGCTACTAGGGTTATTTTCAACAGTAGCAAGCTATTCAGGAGCTTAACTGATGAACTCAGTTGTTTTATGGGCAGGAGAGGCATCAAACACATTAGTAAGGATGAACAAGTACATAAACTTATCCATAGATAATTAACCATTTAATTAATTTCAGATATGGTAAGATAAGATATTAAACTGTGCAAAGGAAATGGCAAGTAAAAAATACAGCAAAGTGTGATGGGCCACACGATCCTACACACAAGATATTCCAGCAACGTTTAGAAAATGTTGAACAATGATGCATCTGTGTAAATGTACAAAACGTCAGCGTTACTCAAATGCTGCGAAAAAACATTGCATTGACGTTGCAAATCGTTAAACATACGTTACAGAAACGTTTCAGTAATTATATTGCTGCAATGTTGATGGAAAACGTTGCTTCACTGGCCTAATACAAAATCTGGACCTATACCCAAGTAACACAGCATGTAGATGTAACGTTTCTGAAATGTTGTCTATGTTGCTCTACGTTGCAAGTTGCTGTACAACATTGAGAAAACATTGCTTCAATGTTTTCACTT